>JAXCHO010000016.1:5255000-5257500 GCA_036630365.1 Acanthiza pusilla | reverse complement strand
CACTCTGACAGTCTCAGGGTTTCCTTTTATGGGACTGACGTGCAGATGTGACCATCAGACTGTTTGTCAGTGGTGGGTGGTGGTTAAGTGCTGTGTTGGCAGCACATCCCAACAATGGAATCAGGTTTATACTTCCTTTCCACCTCTGCACACGAGCGCCTGCCTGAATGCAGTGCTGGTAGACATTACAACAAACAGATACAATCGGAGAGAGCTGACTGCACCTCTAATAAAGCAACGATACAGGAAATGTATGAGCCCTTCTCCACTGCCAGGGGGCTTAGGCATGAGAGAGGGGTCGGCGAAGGATGACAACAAGCCAACCATGGGGATGTTGGGTGTTTTAGGGTATTTTTCCACGTGGCGTGAGCACCCCATTCCTGTGCCTTCCCATCTCCAGCAGAGCACACTGTCCATGCACACACGTGCAGGGAGCAGAGCATGTCTGAGCTCCTGTATGCTCTCTCCATGCCCACGTGCGTCCATGTGCGGCCACTAACATGCTCTCTGCCCCTGGCCCGTGCCCCTTCACAAGCTCTTGGCTGAGGCTGCCCTTCCCACACACAGCCTTCCCCCAGCTGATGCTCTCCATGCCCCTCTGTCTTCCCCAGGCAGAGGCTCCCAGCAGTGCTGCTCAAAGTCCTGGGCCAGGGGACCCGAGCTGCAGCAGAGGCCACCGCGGCACTCGGCTGCCCTCCCTCAGCAGGGGACAGCAGCCAGCCCACAGCCCCACAACAGCACACAAACACATGTCACTTACCCCTTTCCTACTGCACAACATTTGGCACTTAGTCCAGATTTACTACAGGCCTCCACTATGGGCACACTGCAAAACCAACAGCGAGCAGAATCACACGTACTTTCCACTTCCTTGGGCAGAACAGTCACCAAAGATTCTGCGACACAAAAATCTATGTACCTTCATTTTCAAATTGTTCTGCTTGCTCTTACACAGGCTTGATGTGCTGCTGCCAGTAAACAGCTCCCTGACAGAGACGCTGAGAGAGAACTAAAACTGTTAAGGGCTTGTAAATACCAAATAGTTACTCCTCATTAATTATTTGTAATTAATTATTCATGATTAATTTGTGCCAGAACAGGAATGTTTTATTCTGAATTAATTTAATTCATTTCAAAATTGCTACTTTAAATTGCCACCCTACCATAACATGATATAATCTCTCTCTGTAGACAAGCCTTAAATATTAAAAAAGCGTTTAAAACAAAGGAAAAGCGGCACGTTCTCTCACGGAAATACACAGTGCCTGCTGTCCTTGCAAAGTACTCTGCCTGCTCATCCAAAGGCAACCTGGACAAAATGGAGCCTCTCCAGTGGCCTTGAAAATTTTTGCAATGGGGAAAATATCTCAGATCAAACTTGGAAGTGGCTTGGAACAGTTCCTTGATGACAGATCCCACTGATGCTACACAGAGAGCAGCTGAGAACAACGAGGTTCTCCTCAGCCAAGGCTACACTGAGAAACACAAGGGATCTGGGCATCAGTAAGAAACAGCAACAAAGGAATACTGGAAACAAAACCAAAGAATTAGAATTGTAAGGCATTTTTTAAAGGTGGAAAACATCTAGACCTTTTTCTCATGAAGTTAAGGATACTACAAAGAAAGCAGATGGTAGGACTTAATAAAATTCAAGTACATTTGGCAAGGCAGCCTTTTCCTGCTGCAGTAGTGCATGTTATTCTTCTTCTTCTTCACAAAAGCGTGCCTTCAACATAGCACAGTTCTTTCAAGGAGACTTCTTTATTACAAAGTTTAGCTTCTTAGTAACACATACTGAAAAGAGGAAAGATACACAGACCACTAACTTCTCCAGTTTGAGTTTTTACTGTCCAGAAATCCTCAGCAGAGACAGGAGCCAAAACAAGCACTAGGCAAGTACTGCTACAGAATGCCCTGGACCATCCTCACCTATTCCTGCTTTTCAAGCCAACTAAGGACGCAGATTGGTCTTATACAAAGAAACTTCCAGGATGTTAACTCCACAACTCAGCTAGAATCACTAAACATACAAAACCAAGAGTCCTTAATCTTTATCAGTATTACCTCTTTTACCTCTTTCAGACTGCAGTCAAAAAGCACACAGAGTATCTGATTTTTTGAATCTTATCATTAAGGGGGGCCCTTGACAGAGAGAGACAATTGTCCCACAAGTCCCACCAATACCTTGGGAGCAGGCATTCCAGTCCAAACACTCACAGAATTTAAATTTTTTTTAACTCATGACACAGCCTTCTGACTGCCTCTGGAGAAGACAGATAAGTGAACAACACCACAGTGTTGCATAAAGGAAAGGGCTGGTCCGAGTGAGTGGAGACTTCTTGGCACGGGATAACGTACTAAGGTTTAAATATAAAAAGGCACAGCTGAAACAGAAAGCACCACGTGGAAAAAAAGTTCATCAGTTACATTAGAGAAAGTGAAGCAGCACAATGACAGCTAATCCCAGATACAAACTGCTGAAGTTAACTGAAAAGCATCA
>JAXCHO010000016.1:5162500-5250000 GCA_036630365.1 Acanthiza pusilla | reverse complement strand
ATAACCTCTCCTGAGCCCAAAGTTTAGGCTCCCCACCAGATCCAAAAGAAACCCATTAAAATTTAATGCCAAAGTAAAGATAAAATAATGAAAATGCATCTACGTACATCTTCCCTCGGAGAGCAAAAAAAAAATCTATTCTTTTTTTTCCTCTTTTTGCTTGGAATTGCCTTGATTCTAATAAGGTTGTCTGGTGCTCACAGCCACACACAGCACACTCGTATTGACTCGCGTGTACGTACAAACCATACTGTAGTACTGTAAATGCTCCCTTTACCAAAATCAATTCAAAGATACAAAACAATCTATTGAAGAGTTTTGCAGCTGGCTTTTGAACCACTTATAAAAGACAACACACAGAAAAAATTAACCCCTGTGGCTCTATTAGGAGCAGTATAATAAATGTGCATTTAAAAGATCTATAAACACATATTTATCTGCAAAATGTTCTTGCATAAAACTGTTATTGAAAAGGCTTTCATTTTATCTTTGTGTTATTGTAATTTTATTGAATTGCTTATTCATTCTTTGATATTGTGTTTTAATGGTATTATAAATCTGTTTTATGTCTGATAGGAGCCTCATTGTAAACTGATATAACAGATAATATGGCAATTCACCATAAAAATTCTAAACCAAAAATGCAGATCAGAACGCAAAGAAGCACTTTAATTCATTCTGGGTTTCTTTTCATTTTATTTTTTAATTATTTTTCATGTTCTGGTTGCCATCTGTTGATAAAAGATGGTTGTACAAAACTCACAGTACTACACAATGGGAACTTTTTTTGTACAATTCTATTCATAAAAAATGGGGGGAAAATAGTATAAAAGCACTGCACCTCTCTATACTAAGGATCATTAGCTGGTTCATTGTATAGATTAATATAAATTAGCCACTTTTGGGACTAAATCTTTCTTGGGTGGTTTTTTTTGGTTTTTGTTTTGTTTTGGTTTTTTTTGTACAATATACTTATTTTGGGTAATTTTTAGTATCATGAATAATAGAAAAAAAAATCTCCTTTCTGCCACATCTATTATTCGTGTTCTTTTATTTAAAACAATGTAAGACAATTATGATAAAAGATGTATCAACATATAGAGCAATTATGTCATAAACCACCTTCTGCTCAGAAACTTAGCTGAAAGTTCATTCAGTCAAGCACACGAGCCTGCCAAAGCGAGAAAATGAAAACTCTATTAACAAGAGCCCCGTGTGAAAGGAGGTGTACAACCTGAGGAGTGCTGGGCTGATAGGTGCAGAATCCTGCAAGCACCACCCAAATCCCTCAGCCTCACTGGCAGAGCATTTTCAGCCCTCCCTGGCACAGCTACACCTCCACGCAGCGACCGTGCATGTGGCTGAACACGCACGAATGTGTCCAGGCATGCTTTTTTAACAATTTCTGTTTTGTTTGTATTGATCATTTGATCTAAAAATAGGTATGTTTTGCTCATGAGCTAACACTTCCCTCAAGGCAGAAAATAAGTAGGAACATGCCTGCAGAAATAATATGTTATTAACATGAAAAACAGCAAGAAAAGTACCTCTTGTAAAACACACTGAAGAACAATGCTTGGCAACAGACTGAGGAGCACTTGGTTTTCATACGATTTCTAAAAGTAACCAGTCATGCTGTCATTAAAGAAACACAACTGAGAAAGCAACAGAAATGTGCCCACAAATATTAAAGAAATTTATTTTTCAATCTTCTACATAATCATCTAAAGAAATAACTTTTTTTTCCAGCAGGAAAAAAAAATAACTGAAGAGAAATCCCAAGTCCTTATATACCATTACAGCACTAGAGCAAACCTAAAACCAAACAAAAAATGCAAACTATAAAATCCAAGGATTTCGGATGACCAAAATATTACACTGCACAATGTACGAGTTCATCTGGAGGGGCAGAGGGTCACTAGCTCAGCACATACACTGTGCCACAAGGAAGAAAGGCAGTTTGATCTCTGAATTTCAAATTTCCCTGCTTATCTCGGTTGAATCACGATCTGCCTTGATAGAGAACTGCTATCGGCCTTTCCTATTGCACCTTGATAAAGGGAGAGGGAGAGGCTTGATGTACATGCCGCAGAACAGAGAACTGCACGTATGAACCACAGCTTTATGTACAGAATACATCCCTCACTGTAACAGCCTTGTTTGGAAAACAGGATGAAGTTTCAGAAAGAAGAATTCAGCATTTGCACAAAAAGCAGAACTCTGCTGCAGCCTAGGCACATGTCTGCCTCTTCCCCCAGCCTGCATTTCCTAAAACTGTATTTAAGAACTTTTTCAAGGTATGGTCCAGGATATTATTGCTACTTTATGTTAGAACAGTAAGAGCCACTGGGTGTTACTTTGATTCGAATAGCAGTGGAAGGAGTTTTGAGACAGCAGAGTATTGATGTCACCTCTCCCTGCAAAGCCTGCCTGGAGCCAGCGGAGCATTCATGGAAATACTTGTTTACAGATTTTTAACACATATATGCACACATAACAAAAGTTCTTAAGGCAAGCCATGCCTTTCATCTCCCTGCTCGCACAGCCCAGGCCCCTGGAGGGTTTGGGTGTCCCCAGGGCTGGGGCTGCTCTGGGGGGAGGCGAGGCCAGCCCTGCCCTGCAGCGTGTCCCCAGCACTGCCAGTGACAGGAGCAGCTTGGGGGAGAACACCCAGGAGCCTTCCCTCCATGCACCCATATGGACACCAGCCGCCAAACCCACCCCACTGACCAAAAAGGTGAATTTATCACCTGGGGACCTGCTCCCAGCACAGCCATTCAGGTGGTGTTTATGGTACACTTCCCGTGGAGCTGGGACAAGGCAGGAGCACAGGAGGACTCCAGGAGGAGGCACAAACCCACACACTGCTGATCTGAGTAATCCACGGGCTCTTCACAGCTATTAAAGTCCATCACACACAACAGTAACAAGAGCAAATGGCCAGGCAACCTCCGTGACTGTATCTTGATACATCACACAATAGCTTCATTTAGCTTAATGCAATACATTACAAAGCCAGCACAGAAGTTAACATTAGTCAACAACATAATGGACAGATAAGTGTCTCACCATGGTTAAGAACATGCACAGGTTCCATTATAAGATCTATTTTTAGCCCCTCCTCTACTCAAATTGTATGAATAACAAAATTGGTCTGCTTGAAAATACTAAGCTTAAGTCAAAGGAAAAAAAAAATGTTCCTGAGAAGTCATGGAAAAAAATGGACAATTTATTTTAAAATTAGACATCACTCTGAATTGTATAATAAAATTGTAAGGACACCAGGGGAATGCACAATTTTCCATTTGGTACCTGGCTATAATTCACCTGTAGGTTCATTGTGGGAGAACCAATATTTCTTTAATCGCTATTTTTAAAAATCTGCCTTTTGGATGCTGAAAGGCCCTATCTTCTTGCCTCAGTTTTCAGCATTATTTAAGAGTGCTGGCCACAAGAGCAACAGGCACATTGAAAATAACAGACAACTGATTTTTTTTTCCTGCTGCCAAATACTCCAGTTACGATTAGGTTCACTGAAAATTAAATTATATACAGACTTATTTATGAAAAGTCTCTCAACTAAAGCCACCACTGTATTCGGTAAACCTTGTCCCAAAGATTCCTTGAGATACCCAGGTAATTATGTGGCAATTCCTACAAAGAATGAAGGGAAAATAATTTTTGATACATAAGTCTATTTTTGAAAACTATAAACATAAAAATACATTGCTCCATTTTATTATCCAAAGCGGCTGAAATTTTGTAGAGTCTTTTTTTTCTTTTCTGACACCGACTGCAGAAAGCTTTAACTGCAGAAAGGAGATGGAGTTTAGCTGTGACACTTGTTACATGTCCTCCACAGAAAGCCTGAGGAGTTTGCTCCATGAATTGTGAAAAACTTGAATAAAAAATTAATAGTTTTTACACTACATTACTACAGTCAGAAATCTAAGAAAACCCTACCAGAGATCTGAGCTTGTGAGACAGCAGTAAAAAATCTGTGATGAGTGCCAGGAGTTTTGAAGTTTATTCCAAGCTCTGATTTGCTGTATGACTTCAGCCAGCCCATTTCATCCCTTTTACCTTCACTTTCTCTGTAATTACTGCAATAACCAATAAGCTCCACTATACACCTTTGGGTCAAGCTCCCTGCAGGTTTAAAAGCAGCTCTGCTGATTTTAATGGAATTGCATAGTAATGCAGAATCTGGCATTCATATTGGGATGTTATAATTAATTAATGCTTAAGAAATTCTTTGCAATCATCTGTAGTAATAAGATACACAAGTGCAGTTATTGTTGACGTACTGAAAGTACCTAGGAAAAATAAAATCAATATACAGTGTGCATAATCTGCAAGTGCTGCAGGTGGTCGGCTCATGTCAGAAAGAGCGTGTGACAAAGGTGACAGTAAGGCTGCGTGTCCTCCCCCACTTGTTGTTGAAAATGCTGGTCCTTACTAACTCAAACACTTGAACTTTTCCAGGTTTTCTGTGATCCTAACGCCACTGATAAATCTACCATCACATGGATTTCAGCTCTGCACGCAAACACTGATTTCAGCCTATTTCACTCCACCTGCCTCGCAAGGAATGCAGGAGAGACAGCATCCCGTGCTGTGCCCAGGCTCATCACGGGCTGAGAGGTGTGGAGAGAGCAGCAACAGCTCCATGGCCCAGCACTGCCCTCCTGGGCACCAGCAAGGACCTTCAGCCACCCACAGCCACCCCAGGATGGGCACAACACCGCCTGGTTCAAGCCCAGCTGGCACCCGAGGGGCACACAGCGCCTGCTCATGCCCCAGGTGGGATGGGAGGAGACTCGCACAGAAGATAAAACCCCTGCAGGAGGAACCATTTGATAACTGAAATATATTTTAAAAATTTTTTTAAATATAATAATAATAATAATAATAATAATAATAATAATAATAATGAATTTAAAAGGGAGGAAACAGAAACAGAGAGAAAAAAATAAAACCCAAAACAGCCCCAGCCTGCACCCAAGCAACAACCAGTGGTTCCTGGCCAACTGCCCCAGTTTGTGCACTGAGCAGGATGCTCTGATGGAATATCCCTGTGGCCAGTTGAGGTCAGCTGTCCTGGCCATGCTCCCTCACAGCTCCTTGTGCCTCTCCTCACTGGCACAGCATGGGACACTGAGAAACCCTTGATTTCGGGTGAGCACTACTGAGCAACACCTAAAACACCGGTTTGTTATCCACATTATTCTCATCCTAAAATCCAAAACACAGCGCTGTACCAGCTTCTAGGATGAAAATTAACTCTATGGCAGCCAAAGCCAGGACAAGAGCAGTGATTAGTAATTTTGTACTGCCATACCTACACAAGACGAGCTTTCTTGTTAAAAATAAAATTACTTCCCATACTTTACCCAATCTGCACAGTAAAAACTGAAACATGATTGTTTATAAAAATTATAGTCCTTTTTTATAAACTACAAGAACACAACCGTTCACCTAAAACAGATAAAAACCTCATCTTTATTTGTATAATTTTTAAAACTGCCTTTTCACCTCGAAGCTGAGATTTTCAAAGACTCGTGTAAGTGAAATGCCCAGTTCTTCAAGAAATTAAAATTTCAGGATTTGATTAGGAAAATCCTTTCGAATTGGCTAAAAAATGACAGCAGTCAACAAAGGATTTTCACACTGTCTTCTACCAGCATTCAGCCCAGAGTTTTGCAGCCAGGTAATGAACTGCTGAACGTGGCACGAAAACCCTGCAGCAAGTTTTGCTGAGGCAATGGGCACTGTCAAAATATTCTACCTCACCTCACAATGTGATGTTATATAAACTGTTTTCATTTTTGGTGAGTAAGAAAAAAAGGCAATACTTAAGAGAAAATTAACTAATGTGGACTAAATTATCATGTGACCTCTTCGAGACAAGGCCCATGTCCTGTATTTAGTACAAAGGGACCCCAGGTCTGAGCAGGGCCTCTGGTTACCTCTGCAATAAACATAAAGAATAATGGTAGGTCCAGACATAAAGAGTTGTTTTAATACCCCTGCACTCTATCAAGGTACTGGACATCAAAGGAAACACGAGAAATAATGCAGAAATGATAACTGCTGTTGGATTCTATGAACAGCCCATTCCTTTATCACAAAGCCTTACCCATACGGCATCAATTACAATTCTTCCAGACACTACAGGTTCAAAGAGAACTGGAGAGGTAGGGAAAAGCGATGAAGTTTAATAAACAAGGGCCATGTTTGCTTTTGGTGAAAAGTACATCGTACTGTTCATTTAGGAGATCATGAACGAAAGCAAGCCTCTGGGGGTATGCAAAAAATGATCCTGGATAAATGAGCCTATTCTGACATTCTAGTAGGAAAGAAAGCAAAGAAATCATAATTTTATGAGAGCGTTTTTCTAACAGGGATGGTTAAGACAAATGCTGATGAGATGTCCCTAAACATTACACAGGCATCATCAATTACCTGTTGGTTTGTTTTGTTTTTTTAAAAGAATAATTAAATAAATCACAGTTCTTGAACATTATTTGCCAAAAGAAAAAAAATCCAGTTACCTGCTACACTACTTGCTGTATATAGAAACACCTTTTACATACATTTGCAGTACGTAAACCTCTGATTTTATAAGCATCCCTCTGTACCTGCAACAGCAGCAAGTTCAGAAAGAGCACCGTGCCACAAATTAAATAGCCACATTTAAGCTATTTAAGCTGAGACATAATCACAGAATAATGAAAGTAAAACCTCTACTACATGGAAGAAAAGAATCCTAAATAGCTTTGTGAAATGCATACCCTGTAATGTAAGAATTTTATAGGGATATCTTACACATTAAGATCCATTGTTGGAAACAGAGTTAGAAAAAAAAACCTTCAAAGCAAAAGCAAATTTGAAATGTAATTTTTCTTACACTAGTATCCCTATTTTAAAGTTGTTCACAAAACACTTCATGGCACAAAAGAAACCAAAATAGTGTTAGTGTATCCTTCTAGAAAGATTAACCTGCAACATATCCCAGTGTCTGAAATCAAACATCTGCATTATTTGATCTAATGCTATTAATAAACATGAAAGCTCTGGCACCTGTGAGAGAGTGAAAAATGGAACACAGAAGTATCTTTTAATTAAATATATTAATGGTAAATAGCACTTCAGCAAGGGAATTTTATTTTATTTTTTTAATTTGGCTGTAGACTAAATATACACTCAAGTAACTTTTAATTATTTCAATATATATTCAGGTAACTTTTCTGGTTTATTTGTTTACAAACTGACTTGTTCCCTCAGGTCTCAGCTACCACGTGCCCAGCAGCAGAACAGCCCAGCCCTGCTAGAGGAGGGGAAAGATGGAAGTGCCCATTGGAACCCTGCTCTGGAAACAGGGCACGGCTGAGGTCACTGGGCTGTGACACTGGCTGGGGAAAGGTGCCCACACAAAAAAGCTCTTCTCCAGGGCTGACAGCACAGCCTGGCAGGAGGAAATCCATGGGACACAATGCTGGCCAAGCCACCACGAGCTGCCCTCTTCCCCTGCACGCTTTCCATCCCTCATCCTTGCCCGGGCAGGAGCGTGGCAGCAGCAGGACAGACAGCCACAGCACCCTGGCAGAGCCCTTCCAGCTCCTCCTGCGTGCCCTCCTCTGCCTCCCCGAGACCCTCCACCCCAGCCCCAGCCCCGGTGCCTTGCCTGAGGTGCAACCACAAATTCTGTGCGCGGGAATGAGCTGTGTACCTTTCAGCAGGAGGGAGGAGAGAAATCCTTAATTCAAGACGCAAAGAAAATATGTATTAAACAGCTCTATTCTGTTAATGAAACCTGTATTTTAAAGAGATGGAGAACACAGACCATTATAGCGCGAGGCTCTGCTTGACCGTTTAACTGATTTACAGATCCGCCCAGTGAGAACGCAGGAGTTCATTTAGTGAAACGTATGTATGAGATTAACAATCAAGGAAAGGCTAAAATTAAAATGAAGAATGAGGAGAACATTAACAATAAGAATTTTCAAGCGCAGAAAATACTGGGTAAAGCAGTTACATTGTGGAAATGCAGGAAACCGATGGTTTATTTTCTTGGGATTGTGCATGTTCTGATCCCACACAGTCTGAGACATATTTTTCAACAACAAGCTGATATATTTTCTGTCTGATCATTATGGATTTTGACAACGTCATTTTGGAACCTTGGTTACTAAGATATCAATAATTAAACGCTTTCACACTTCGCTCTTGTGGATACTGGCAACTTATCTTTGTCCTCCAAAGAAGCTAATGGTATAATGGGCAAAACATCAAGAATAATTAAGGAAAATGCTGGTATAAACTCCATCAGAAAAAAAATACAACTTTGTGCACGGTTCCTGCTTGATACCTCACATCCTGCACTTAGTTTCAAAATAAGGGAAAGTTATTTTGTTCTGTTACCTCTTAGCCATGCTTTGTCTGTGTTTAGAGAAAGAAGTACATGCTGTAATTAATGATTTAATAGCCTCTATGTGTACTCTCATTTTCTAGTTAAAAGAATAACTGGCTGAAACAGCAGTAGCCCATTACAAGAAGCATCCTTCTCCTTTTGTCTTTCCCTGTAGAAATGTTCCCTGTAACACAGTGCTGCTCAAAGTCTCAAGCCTTGATTTGCAGAGAAGATACTGCAACCCAGTGACATCTCAGAGATGGGGGCTGGGAGAGAAAGAATTAATTTTAAAGAGCACAAAGTCTATTTTATACTTTTAAGTATATAATCTGCCCTAACTGGGGAACTCGTACAGGGAAATTCAAGGAGGTGCAAAGTCCTTTCCTAAGGGTACTCGACCTGCAAGGCGATAGAAAGAATTTAAAGAGCATGTAAAAAGACAACTCCGTTATAAAACTACCAATATCTTGATGCTGTCACTGTGAGAAACCAAGGCAGAACAGATTCATTTGGCTGGAGAGTGGATGCAGCTTTATACAAATGATTAATACTTGGCAACCCCCCTCCACTTGGCTTGTCACCAGCAAACTCACTATACTTCCTTCCCAGCCCTCCATTGTATTTTATATAATGACAGACTCGGCTCCAAGATGAGATGAAGCTCCCGTGTCTGGATCAAAGGCAAGGAAACCTCACGACAAGGCAGCTGAGCAGCCAGTTTAGCTGCAGAAGACATGGACAACTAGAATCTGCACCTAAACTCATCCAGGATCTCCACCCCATTATCATTCTGCTCTGAGGATTAAGGTGCAGCATAGGAATGGTCAAAAGCACAGAATTATGGCAAGGGTTTTTGTTAAATCAAAAAGCCCCAGAGAACAGATAACAATACCATGTAGCACTGCTTTTACATCATCCTGGACAAGTCCAAAGCATAACTACATAATTAAGCAGGTGATAATGCACAGAATATTCCTGGAGAGGCCAAGTCTTAAGGTACAGAATTACAGACCCTGAAACTGCATTACACACCCCAGAAACAAGGAACAGAGTGGGGAATAAGTTGAGCCAAGGACTGGGTGGGTGGTAGGGCTGCACTGCATCTGCCCTGCTCTTGCTGAATCCCTGGAGCTGGACCGAGGGCTCCCCTGGCCTTGAGAGACACTGACTGGTACTAGAGTCTCATCAAGAACTGGAAAAACATCAATTACTCCCATTTCATACATGCAGAATACAGCAAACTGTTACCTGACCTATGGAGAGTTGTTCCCATCCAGATCAGCACTTGCACATTACTGCATATCCTTCTTTTTAAAATGCATAATCCTGTAATTATTTACACACTTTTCCATTCCTTTACATAACCATTCAGTGTTCAAGTTGGTGACAAAATTCTTACAAAAACCATATTAGCTCCACAAATGTTTATCTTTAATCTACAAATAACTACATTTGGAGAAAATGAAATGCTGCCTTTTCATCATTAAATTATGCAAGACTTGCAATCTTCATGAGTAAATTTGTTGCAATGAAAATGGACATCTTGGTATGAATTACAAAGGACTGGAAAATCTGAAGTAGAAATAAGCCACCAAAAAACTACAGCAAGAAATATTACAGGAACCAGTATGTCAACCCTAATTGTGTAATTACTTTTTGGCTTGGTCATATAAGCTAGAAGCAAGAAACAAGAGACAATGGTAATTTCTTACTGCTGAAATGAAGGTGTCAAACTGTCTTGTATGCTCTGTGTGCTCTAAGCTAAAGTTTACATTTATATCATGTTACTTCAATTACAATCTTAAAAGAGACTTGAATGCTTCAGCTGCATTAGGCCAGGATTCGTAGATGTTGAACACACGCACACATACACTACCAGTTGTCTGTGTAAATACATTTTCACATGTGTGTTTATGGACATTCTAATGCATGGATCATTCGTCTGAAAAACAAAACTTTGTTTTAGAAAAGGCGGGGGGGAAGCGTATTTTGAAATATTCTGCAGTTGTAATTTTTTTTTCCTGAGGAATTTGAAAGATTGATGTCTGCAGTGACACGGAACACAGCGAAACTCCGTACCACTGCTGGGCCTGATTCTGACACGCTGGCTCATGGCGCTCTGATCCCCAGATAACCTTATTTTCACAAGGAGCTACCCACTGTAAACACCCAGAATTCTGCCGGCACCGAGCCCTGCCCAGCATCACAAGGTGTGAGGCAGCTCCGTTCTCCCCTCGCTGCCCCAGCTCCCCCTGCCATCCTCTCCTCCCGCACCCTGCCCGCACCATCCAGCGGGGCCAGTCATTAGCTGTCTTTCTCAAAAGCAGCCCAAAGCCATCTTTATGCTACTGCACGTTATTGTCACTTTATTTTGTAACTTATTTGTTTTCATTTCCCCAATTTGCCTCTCATGGCACTGACCCTTGGTGCGGTACTGACAGACGTGTGTGTGAGATGAGCAAACTTCATCCTTTGGTAGACAGACAGAAACCAATGGAACAACAACTGCTCTCCAGTACATGATCAGAACAGAGGGCTGGTGGAAAGGGACGTGAAAACTAGAAACTGAGTACATCCAGTGCGGGCACTCGTGTGCCTCATCAAAAACCACACATGGGTGTTGGAATCAGCTCAAACAAATATGACAAAACTTCTAAACCACATTGTCGTATATTTTACAGATACCACACAGCTTTCTACAACTCATTTTAGGAATGTTTTTAACTATTTTAATGGGATTATTGTCAAACGTCTAGGCACAGAACTGTGTTAAGATTTAGGAGAAAAAAATTGCTATAAATAAAATATGCCACAAAATTACTTAATATCTCTTTTTACATATAAATGCTAAGACTAATTAATATCAGAGGTACTTAGAAGTCTAAAAAAGTTTGGCTGTTTTTTTTTTTTTTTTTTGGACTGTTTCTCAACTGACTTGGACTTCAATAGGCATAATTGTGGGGTATTTATGAGAAGAAGTAAAAAAACTTGCCCATGATGCAGCAACTACTGAAATGCCAAGTATCCAAAGCACTTGACAAGCTGGAATATTAAGATTACTTCCAGGACAATGGCAAATTACGGGGTTCACTTCTTAGTAAATTACACAGGTACCTAATAAAGACTCAGGTACAAAACATTGCACTCATGTGCAATGGTTTGCACACGAGTGCAAAACACCATCTTTTTGCACCATACACCATCTTTTTCTGTACAAACAGATTGTTCTCTCACTACACATAAAGTATGCTTCTTTTATATGTGTACATAAAGTACAGGAGAATATATAGGAGTATGTTGTCTATGAAGTGTAATTTTCAGAGGAGCAGACCCGGTCCAGCAATCATATCCAGTCTCAATGCAGTGAGGTAACTAAGAAGTCAGGGTCATAATATTTGTCTGTAAAAATATACATTTAATTGACTATATTAAGAGGCATAATTTGAAACAATTTCAGGAAGAGTATTTTCGTGATATTGTCTAAAAACCAAGCACAACAACATGACATAATTTAAGAACCCCTTCCTCTTTTATTTTAGAATTACATGATTAAACATATCTTATTGTGAAGAGTAAGGCAAGATTAGAAACTGAGACTCAGATGCAAACACTGACATGAGCAGAAGCCACAGCCACGAGCTCCAAGGCCAGTTTTGGCTCATTTTTACCTAGCTTCCTCAAGCTCTAGCATAGGATATGAGTAATTGTGACAACTGTAACATTAGCCGCTTTGGCTTTCCTTAGACTTTTTCCTCCTTTTCTGTTTCCCAAAGAACTTGATAAGGATTTTTGATTGTTTGTTTTCTTTCCTTTTTAATTTAGAATAACTTGACTATTAAGATGATTCTTTTTTCTTTCCAGCTGTTTAACTTCCACTTCAATTTTCGAATTGTAAAGCTTAAAAAAGAGATCCCTTCCTTGAAGAAATTAAAAATACAAGTTCCTTTTTCTTTTAACTGCCTTTCTCTTAGATTGAATGACTAATGACAAAGAACATACTGCCCGACCACTGCAAAGGCTAAACACATACAGCAAAACAAAAATGGAATTAGAAATTCCACCTCAACAGTGTCACCTACATATCACAATCTACTCACAAAGCTGTACGTTTTAGCATTAATTCCCAGAATTTCTTGTGAAGCAAGGTATATTCTCCATCCCGCAATATCTCCCGCATTATGGGTTGAAAACTAAGATATACAAAACTGATTTCCCTTTAAAGAAAATTCAGAAATCCCTAATTCCCTTTTTCTTAAGCCCAGAACTGGACATACTACCAAAGCGACGTCAAAATAGGAAAGTTCAAAATCACAGCACTTACTCTTTAAAAAAGAACCAAACACAAAGCAAACAAACAAGAAAACAAAGCAGATACTCCAAGGCTTGTTTCTGCTGGCAAGCTCTGTGGTTGCCAGTCCCACACAGAGCCAGCCTGACTGGGACTCAGGCTCCTTTGGCAATGGAATGATCAAATGTTCTGCTACAGCCGCCTGGATACAGACGGGGATTCCCCCTTCCCGGTCCCTTCGTACTGTGGGATAAATAAAACCCCGTTTAATACTGAATTTTACGTCTCCAAGTAGTTTTATTCCACCTCAGGAAAAAAGAAAGCAAAAAATTATGCTGTTGTTTCCTAAGATCCCAGCCTCCTTTGGCTGGCAGTGAACAGACCCACGAAAATGAAGGTACAGCGTGCTAAAAACTGTATATTCTGGATATGCAGTGTGTGTAAGAAAGCCCTAAGTACTTTTTTTTAAGGAATTAATATGACTGAGAGCAAAAAATTTAAAAGACTACTGAAAGGAAACTATGTATTTCACTGAGTACCAATACTAACACTTTATAAAATTTATGTTGAAAAATCATTATTTTGGTACACAGACTGACAGATTATGAATATATCGAATTTCAAGAACTTAATCTCTCATTGCAATATTTTTTTCCAAGAAAAAAAATGCATGTATATGTATCAAAAGTTAGGTTTCTTAAACCAGGTATTTCTAGTTTTGATGTCTGAATTCATCTCTGCGGTTTCAAGTTTCGGATCTATTAAAGACACACATAATAATATAATAAAGATATGTATTACTATGTAGGGTATGAAGATCTATTTAAACTTCAGAATAGCAGCATTTACCAGACACTTTTGACTGAAGGCAGGTTTTGTGAAATTGTTTCTAATACGCAGGCCTCAGAAAACAGGAGAACCTGAATATCAAAGAATGCATTTATGACAATTTGTTAACGAAAATAGTTTGAACAAGTAGCTCTTTTTAAAAGTGCGCCTGCTTTCAGGCAAAGCAAGATAATACAACATTCCAAGTAACAGAGATTTAAGTAACAATCTAAAGCTGCATCCTCATAAGAGGATTTTATAATGGAGTTGCTGACAGACTGGAGATGCCATCAAGGGCCTGGCCACAGCGAAGTTTTAAGGGAATATTTGTTAAAAATATCCTCATGTTATACAGTTGGTGGGTTTTGGTTCACTGTCAAATTAAAGACATCTTTTTTATTTTTCATATCACATAACAGCTTGTTCATCTTTTTTCCACTGATGTCACCAATATTTCATGAATGGCTTGATCTTACTTTTAATGCAATTTACATACATACAGGCACCAAAAAATAATAATTATAATAATAATACCCAGTGTAATGTGGCTAAAATGCAACTTCAAACTTCAAGACTGCAGTTGTAATTTATGTTCTGTCTTTCTTTGCCATGTTTTGCCATAAGGAACAGAAGTAAAAACCTCTGTTGAAGGTGTGTTTTGCGAAAATGACATCTATATGCACACAGGCAAAAAAACAGTAGCAGTTTTAGAAGTCCTGGCTTGCTTTGGGGTTACCCAGCCCGCAGCTGCTAAACAGATCAGGTACGAGGCAGCCAGCACATGACTGCCCATGAGCATGCACACTGCAGCTAGTAAATGGCCTTTTTTACTCATTTTAGCAGAATGTCCATTTTAGACTGCAGTAAAGGAAAACCAGCAACCAAAGGCAAAAAGCTACTGGGAAAATTACAGATTTAGTAAGGATATTTTGCTGAACTTTGATTGTAGAAATGGGAAAATAACCTTGACACATATAAACACGATCCTCCTTTTATTTTCTTCAGAAATACCCAGAAGGTGAAGAGCATTTTTTCATACACAAGAATGTGTAAAACCCACTGATTCAGTACAAAACTATCTGCAGAAGATAAGAACATCTGTAGTGTTCTCCTGCCGCAGTCTAAACACTGGTGATAGGCCCTGCTCCCTCCTCGGCACTGATAACAGACAATGTGTGCTCCTGACAATATCATCATTATAAACTTTATTATTGCGTTTGGTATTTCACGAGATGTCTGGCAGGCGAGTGCTCAGACACTGCATAGGGTATCGTTCTCCCACGAGTTTCATGGATATTTACTGGATTCCAGTATAACCTAACCTGTTAATGCTCCTGGAATGTATAAACACTGTTAACTGCTAAATTCCCTGTATCAACATTTCAGACATAACCATTAAATAAGTTGGTTGCTAACTGTTGAGGAAGATTTTGATTTATTGAATAAAGTATCATCATGGGATGAAAATCAAGATCACATTTTTAGGGAGACATGACATATTATCCATAACGAGATGTAATTTTGTACTAAAAGAGTAAGGATAAAGAGTGTGTTTTTAGAATAGAATCAACAGACAAATGTAGACAGTGCTGTTACCTATTGATACAGACACTTGACTGATAATATTGTCTATTTATAACTTAATACTATTCTGAATATTAACAAAAGTTTCTTGACATCCCATTAGTAATTGTATAATTATTTCAAAGCAGATTAAAATGCTCCACCTGATGGAATGCCATCAAACAAAAATATCCATTCCTGATTGAGACATTCGTATTATGCTACATTCCTCTTAAGGAAAACAACTGCTTAACATCTATTCTCAAATCCTTACAGGTTCTTCAGCACAAAAAAGATCACTTGACAAGTTGAGAACCCAGCCAAGAACCATCTACCAGAATCTGTCAGTATCTGCACTGCATCAACAACAAGAAGCACAACGTAAGTTATCAGGTAACACAGATGGAATTCTGTGCCTTAAACTGGCACTACAGATCTCATTGAAAGCCCAATAAAGTCAAAAGAGTCTGTAAAAGAATAATATTTGATTTGGGTGGGCTTTGGATGGGGTCTGAACAAGAACAAATGCTGGAAGTATCGCTCTCCATGGCTTACCCTAAAGGACACTCCATAGCAGTACCAACTGCTCCAAACCTTTGCTTCAAACTACCCACAACCGAGTGAGTCTGTGGAGCATCTGCAAGTGCAAGAGCTCCCCGGGAGCTCTGCAGCCCAGGCTCGCATCCCCCTGCAGCAGGGACACCGGGGGATGCTGCCCGGCAAGCGCTGGATGTCCACGTGTGTGTGCCGGGAAGGGACAGCCACAGGCTGACCTGGGGCAGGGCTGGGCAGCCTCTCGGAGCTTCCCTCCACTCCTATGTCCTATGGGACAGCGAAGCAGGCTCAGGACAGGAGCTGAAGCTCTGCAGGCCACACCATGAGTGTCCATTTTCACCCTCCATGACCCTCGAGTGCCTGACCCACCACACCAGCTGAGGCAAAGCTGCTGTTGTACACAGCAACTCCCGCAGAGCCAAGGAAGAACGAACACCTTCCTCCACACAGGTACATCCCACACTGAATACAAGCAGGATCCCAGTTATAAAAATTCCAATTCCTCTGCTTAAGAAATTGCCATTTTAAAGCTTTTTTGGGGGTAGTCTTGTCTGGAAAGTAGAACACACACCAGTGATCTGACAGACTTCAATAATTATTATACACTCACAGTTTTTACACAAAAAGTCACACAAGGACATCTCTGCTGGATGCGAACAGCAGAATCTAGGGGACTCCAGAGCATTAATATTATTAAATGTTTCCAGTACTGCTGCTGAGAAGACCCACTCCTGGATCAGAACTCCATTACATCGGGCGTGACACAAACACTGAACACACAAAAATATTTCTACTTCAGCAAAGTAAGCAAACTACTTCACATAAAGTGAAGTAAAAGTAAAGAAAGTGTGTCTTCCAGTCCTTACAACAAATCACACTCTCATTTTAACATGGAATTTAACTATTTTGTTTCCTTTTATCAACATTCAATCAACTACATAAAATGTCTGCAGTGTCTATAAAAAAAAGTTTTTAATTTTAGCCTAATGCGAATACAGGGTATTGTTAGCTAAAAAACACAACCAGTGACGATCAAGTAACAAAAGATGTTTTCCTTTGAGAAATGTTAAATACTTCGCTTTTCCACAACTGAGCACAAGTTTCTAAAGGATGATAACTTTGTTTTGTAATTTGTTTATTGCTTAATCATGAAGACCAGATTGAGCATTTGAGTCACACAATTTTGTGTTGCACACTCCTACAACAAGAATGTGCTGTAAAATTTTATTTCTTTTTCCTTCATTCAGCTTACTGCCTGCTTGTCCTCCTGCTTATTCAGCTAACCGTCTTGAAATGAAATGCAATCACATAGCAAGATTTCACTGCTGCTAGAATATTTTACACAGAAAATATATAAGCATGAGGAAATAATGCACCACTATCCTCATATATTACATCGGACTATTTTCTAACTAATATAGATAGGAAGCATTTCATTGCAGGCCCAGAGCAAAAACTAAGGAAGACAAGGTATCCTGGATAAATGATACATTTCAGCAGATAAAAATCCCACTCACACACTATCTTCGCTGTCTCAAGTTCTACCTTCTACTTTTCAAATATTCTTTCACTAAAATTTGCAACAAGTCCAACCCAGTTTAGTCCACCTAGTTTATGTCTCTCCATTTTACTTACAAGGTTAAGGTGGTTGCCAGAATTGTACTCTTATGCCCAAACTAACTAAATTAATATGGCAAATGCAAAGGGATTTGGGGGTTAATTAGAAAGCAAAGCATATGTTTAACTCTAAAACAACAGCACAGTTTACACAGGATTTTGAAGGTAAGCAAATGAGAGTAACTCACGAATTCGGATATTTCTATTTTGGGGACCATTTGGATCCCTGCCTACCAGTCTGCATGGCACTAGCTCTTCCTCTCCCTTCTCCTGAAGGCATTTCCAACCCTGCTCCTTCCCACACAGCTACCCTAGGGATTAAAGTAGTGCCCTGCCTGATGGCTTTTATCTGATGATTCCCTATCTCCAAGGCCATCTGGCTCTGCTCCTGGATTATCAGTTGACACGAGTTAGTCATTCTGCACCTATGACAGTAAAACCATTATCTTTTACCCCAGTCATTTCTGAAGACGTATCCTAGAAAATATGCTGAATAAAACTAGGTACTTTACATCATATAAGTAAGTACAGATGAATGTATTTTATGCATTTCACAGCAGCGTGGCTTGGACAACAAAGTCACTTAGAGAACACCAGGACATCTTCCAAGCTTCAGGTTTAGCTTGCAGAAGACTTTTCTTAGGCACACTGCTGACAAACTGAAAACTGGAGATAAGAAATATTTCTGTTTCACTGCACAGGCTGGTAGGACTGAAGCCCTAAAATCACCGTGCATGTAAGAGATGCAACAGCAGGCTACACTGAGAGGAATAAAAAGGGCAACTAACCTTAAAAATGTGGAATAAAAGTCTCTCTCATATTGGAAATTTTCAAAAGGAAAGCACATATCCTCCATCCTTTATGGACACAGCGCACTCTAAAGCCAGTGAGAAGCACCCTGGATGTCTGGCAGAGAGCAGGACAGACCTGAGGAGTGTCTGACACAGAGCTGCAGTGGGAGAGCCTGCAACAGGCAGGGCCATGAGCTGGGCTCAGGGAAGCCTTGTACACTCACTCAGCTCAGCCAAGCATAGGACATAGCTCAGCCAAGCACTATTAGATAGATAGATAGATAGATAGATAGATAGATAGATAGATAGATAGACAGACAGATAGATAGACAGACAGATAGATAGATAGATAGATAGATAGATAGATAGATAGATAGATAGATAGGTTTTCTCAAGATATCTTTCTCAGTACACAGATACCATGTAACTCAGTGGTTCCTACTGAGATACTGTATTCTACTTAACACAGTGAGTTAAACACTGGCAAACGCTTGATTGTTATTTGACTGTTTATTTTAAACTCCCTTCGCACATTCTTCCACCAGTTAAAGCAAAACAGTTTACTATCTGCGCTGGTGTTAATGTTTGACATGTTCTGTCCATTTTTCACTTCATAGGGACAAGAAGGCAATCCAGCTTTACCATGCCCAGTACCAAGGTATTTCAAGTTTCTAAACAGTTTTCCTTATGCAATTGCAAAAGCAGCCTGTATATGGGGAAGGATGAGGAAGCGGCTAGGACAGAAAAACACTTTCATAGAGTCCAACCTCCTTCACCTGTGAGTCAATTAATACTGGAAATGGGAATGGCTATTCTGTCTTCCCTCAACACCATGCATGGAACAGAGACTGGGAAAAATAAGAGGGAAAAGATGCACCTCATGTTGATGAGCAGAATGAAACCTTATCACAGGAAACGTTCATATACAATCTGCTAAAAAGTCACTCTCAGACTAACAATAACCACCTGTATTCCAACATGCAGCCATCTATACATATGTCTCTTAGCCAACATTTCCTTGATGTCAGCACCATATATCCCTCCATTAGGGAACTACTGCCACAGTTCCCCTATCAGTAAATAAAACAGCAATCAGCAGATCTGAAATACAGCAAATACTTGAAAAGGTATCAGAGGTGTTATGTGAAAAGGAGACAAATCCACTTCCCAGCAAAGAAGCAGAGAGCTCTTTAGCCATAAACATGTCACCTCCCATGCCAGCATGGCTATCCCACATTTATTTAACCCACAGAAATGTGCTAGAGAAAACGCTGCATTCCTGTACACAAGCATCCCCCTCCATTTGCCCTGTAGAGGCACAGGGCCCACTCACCTATAACAAAAAATGCCAGTAATATGTCAGACTGAATTATTATTACATATAGAAGGGGAAAAGTTAGTCCCACTGAAGAAAATACCTGCCAGCAACTCCAGACAACATCCTAACTTTACATAAAAGTGCTGGGCTATCAGCCAAGGGGGTACTGACTTCGGTCACGCAGTGCACAGACAATATTTCTAAAGCTAATGCTAATATACAGTACTATGCTTTTGGAGAGACTTTTGTTTTTTTCATTTCTCACACAAACTTTGGTGAACATGACGTTCTGAGGAATCACTAATATGAAATGTTACTTGAGGATACAGATCTCTCCAAGTCATCCAAGTTAGCTGCAGCCTGAGCTTCCTGCTCCCAGTGTTGGAAGAATAGCTCTATGCAGCAGATGTGTCATACCCAGCACTCAGATGGCACCCCATTTCCTTCTTAGCTGTGTTCTCTCCTCCTCTAAGTAAATATTGGAATGATTACAAGTGAAACAGGGTGTGAGAGCAGAAATTGTGATGCAGGCTACACACAATTAGCAGAGGAGCTGCTTGTGATGCAAAGAATTGTGCAAGAACACTCCAAGGTACCAGCCAGTGTGATGGGGATGGTGTGTGCAGTAACGGTGTACAAGATTTTCATTCTGTGGTTTAAGTTCCCAGTATTTCATAGCCTGTATCCTTGCAAATCTTGCTGATAATCAATACTAATATCTAGTTTTGGTATTAAAAGTAAGTGGGTTTGTTCTCCTTCCAGCACAAACTTGAAGTTTCTTTACTGGGTTCTAGAGAACAGGGTAAAGGAAGTATAAAATCAAAAATGGAAAAATACAGAAGGGCAGTGTGGCAGCCACCTCGGGATCGCTACTTACTAAATACCTTTTTAAAAAAGAAACACTACTAATGCAATCATCATATACTTGTGTTCTCCCGTGATCACAAACACCTTCTAAGCACGAACAAACACCGAAGTGGGGTTTTTTGGACTACACGAGCACTTTGTCCAACAATCAATAATAAGACATTGCATTCTCACAAAGATGTTGTGCAGCATTACAGCCTCAGGCCCGGGTTTTGGGCAGCAGCAGCACTCACCCTGCTCTGCTGGCAGCAGCACAGCTCTGCCCAGCTGTTCTACAAACACTGGTCAGCACTGCACTCCCCAGAAGCTCATTCTTGCGTACACTCGTGCCCTGCTGCACCCACTGCCAGGGTACCCCAACTTGGAGGAGTTGGAAACCGGGCTATGGAGCAGCCTTTTCATCACTCCAGCTACCAATAACAGGATTGCTGGAAAATCAGGGCTCAGAAGAGCCTGTAACTCCTCAGGCTGACTGGACACGAGATGGGCACTGCCTGGACACCTCTCCCGTACCCAAGGCAGGGCAGTGCTGCAGCCTCGCCGAGCTGTGCCTGCCGTGCTGATGGCACAGCTCGTGCACTCAGCAGGGGATGGCCAAGGAGACAATGCCCTGGAAAGGTGGCCCAGGATGAAAAGGCTGCATGAAAGCCGTAGGACCCTCACTTGGACAGACTAACCACACACTCCAGTAACTGCCAGGGAAGATAGGGAAGCTGAAAGAGGCTTAGCGCAAGCATGCAGGAGATTTGTGACAGAAAGTTAGAACTCCATGTCAAGCCTTTCATGCAAACAATAAATATTACTTATGCTCATAATCAGACTTTTCTCCAGCATCGTCTTTGAATGTTGAACCTTTTTCAATTAATTAAAAACTATGCACTGCAGAGTGCATATTTTATCAGCCCTCAGCTGCTTAAGTGTCTAGAAAAGACCAGGCAGTTTTTCTTTTTTCCAGGCAACCCAGAGCAAGTACTTGCAAGGGTCATATCTTTTTAATTATCTTTTCTCTCTTTGATTAATTATTCCGTCTGACAATAGCGTGTTTCTAATGCTATTCACCTGCCTTTGATGATTGACAACTTTTCTGTCTGATTCAAAGCAAACAGCTGCTGCCATGATTGCCTAGCAACCAGGATGTGATGGATGAGCCCCAAAGATGGATGGCTGCAATAAATCATGTCTCCAGCTATAAAACTGAAAAAAGGGATAAGAATAAAAGCGAACAAAAAACAAAACAAGGTTTCTTCCCATGAGTGCACTCAGCTCCTTACCAATTACACCTGAAATGGACTTTGTGTCTATTAATAGCAAAGTTTTCTAATCAGTAAGAATGCAATGATGCCATTTGTATCAAGGTGTGTTTACAATTGTTCCAGCAAATTGGCACTTGTACTTCAATTACCTACTGTGTTACACAAGTGCAGGAGTAGGAGAGCAAAGTTTTACTTTATACCGTTGAAGGCTTTATAGAAAATATTGTTTTTTCAGAGTTTTTTCATGGTGTTGGACTTGAATGAAGGGTATAAACTTGAATTCTCCTTACTTTTGACAACTGAGTGTACCAAAAGTAAATGGAACTGAAAAACTCATTTCTATAAAACTCATATAAGGTCCCTGCTGGCTTTAAAAAACATGTTTTAACCCAAATGCTTATTAAATGTTGCTGTCATTCCCTCTTGCTAGGAGGGCATCCCGCAATCAAAGAAAAAGTTGATGTGACAGGCAGTGTTTCAAAAATACCATCCACCTGTGCAAGTTCAAGACTGATACAACAAAGCAATTCTCATCTCATTTTACCCACCGTTCCTGTAAATCATTTGATTTCTGTTGGATGTGCCAGGCAAGGAACAGTCAATAGTTTGTCAACTCGGAACAAGTTTAACCGGGCTGGGTAACATTTGTGCACAAACACCTGAAGTTCTGGCACTGCCTATTGCTGAAGCTGCTCCATTGTTGGAGTGTCTACCTCCTGGAAGTCCCTGCCTGCACTTCCAGGGAAAGATCTAATTGCCTATAAAAAGCTGTTTCCTTAATTCTTCCAGCAGGTGGGGGTGTCCTGGCTCCAGCAAAAGTGCTTCAAAGTGGGAAGGGATTGTCCTCACTGCTTACACAGCCAGGCCATCCACCCTCCAGGAGTGCCCTGGACTCTTGGGAGTGAACACCAAGACTCAAAGATTCACAGTCCTGGATGGAGAGTGTGGGCAGAAAAGAAATATCTGAATGCTGAAATAATTATGTCCTAGGACTTTCTTTTCTTTGCCATTATTTGGGACCCAAAAAAAAAAAAAAAAAAAAAAAAGGCATCCTGTTAGCGAAAGGAAGCTGGAGTGTGTTAATCTGTTCACAAGCACATTTTTATACTGGAAGTGGCAATGCCGGACAATTTTACACTGGATCAGCTACAGTCCTGCTTATATTTGAGTGTTACACACGGCAAGTCTCTGTGCTCATGCAAAAGGCTGCCTGTATCCTTGCACGGGCCACGGCTTTGTCTACATTCTTTACAATTATTGAAATGCTCCCACTAAAAACTTAACTCTGCCTCTGCCCGTCCCTCTCCCCGTTGTACAAACACACACACATCCACACACGGAAATCCAGCCCCTAAAACAATTGTAAGGCACTCCTGTAATGACCGGCGAGTATCTGGTAACAAACAATGAGAAAGCAAAGCCATCAATCACAACGTGCACGCCGAGGCCTCCATTCTGTCCCAGCTCATCCAACTCTCAAGTTACAGCTTTACACGGCAAGTCTAAATAATATTCAAAATGATAAATGGCACTATAAGCCTGATATCCATCATCAATCTTTTTTTAAGGAACATCCATCTTCAATAATGCACGTTTGAATCATGTGAAACCAAGAGCTCCCAGATTCATTTACACAACCCCCAGCAAGCTGGTGCTGCTTGAATGATACGTGTCAGCCAGTTTGTCCCAACTGCCAAACTGAAAAAAAAGGGGGGGGAAAAAAAGAAATAAAGAGAGACTGAGAGAGAAAGAAAACAGAAGGGGAAAACCTTCAGGGGGCTGAACAAGGCGACTTAGCAGATAATATGAAAGCACATAAGCTCCTCAGTGGCTGTGGCAGTGCCCCCAGCACAGCCGGGTGCTCCTGTCCCTGTCCCTGAGCCTGTCCCTGTCCCTGTCCGGCCGGAGCACAGCCAGCAGGGCTGGAGCCGGAGCTGCCCCGGCCCCCCCGCGCTCCGGCAGGGCCGGTGATAAATGACACATGTCATTCTGTCGGGAGGGAAGGGTGGGTCAGTGATGTATGGCTCTGCTGAAAAGGAAATCGACTGTTTGGCATGGTGCGGCTATTCTCCACCAGGATTTAGTTTCAGAACTCTAAAATGAAATCTCCGATGTTTCAAGTGCACGGTTAGGGCAGGCCGACGTGCGGCCGAGGCAGCTTGCTGCCTTTTTTTTTTCCCCCCCTCTTCTTTTTTTTATTTTTTTTTTTATCCTCTCTCTGCCCTTCGGATTTCAAAAAACTGCTCCACTGACTGGAAACTGCAAAAGAACACACATATATCAAAGTCTTCAATAGTTATGATCCATGATAAAATTTAAATAGGTTGAGGTTTCTATTTTTATTTATTATTGGGGGGGGGGAAATGGCATGCAGGCTTGACACAAAAGCAAGATAAAAATTAGCATGTTTGAAGTAATCGTCCCACAGCTTGACATCTGCATAGTAAATTTTAAAGGAAAAAAATGTGTCAGGCAGGCATGAGCTGTTCCCTCCCTCCCCCCCTCTTTCATTAGCTCACTGGCAGGGTGGCACTTCTGAACCTCATTACTGCAGGAGGATTTATGAAGCTGAACCCAATGGCAAAGAAAAGGCATCTGTCAATAATTGTAGGGAGCTGCACTCACAGCTTTGAAATCTCATTAAGTATGCAGTTATCAGGCATAAAGATCAAAAACATTACTCAACTCCGACAGAATCTTATGGAGGAACATTAATTAGCAACAGGCCTACAGTACAAAAAAAAAAAAAAAAAAAAACCAGACTTCCTCTCACACCTGCCCAACCCACAAACCAAAAGAAACACTCCCCCTCCCTCCAGAAAAAAATAATTCCCAGCATCTGAGACTGATCAAGTACATGAAACAAGAGAGAGGAAAAAAAAATCCAGTTGAGACAGTCTTGGCGGTGAAGAGAGAAAAGGAAGAAGCTGTCAAAGTTGAGAAGGATGTCAGCACTGGCCCTGATTACAAGGGCCTATACAGTTCCCAGGCCTTTTATCATCCCTGCCATCAAAAACAGACTCTGTGTCACAGATGGATGACTGATGGCTGCCAGTCTGGAGCAGCCTCGCCAAGCCTCCTGGAGGCCCCTGCTGAGATCTGGCCCTCCAGCAACAGGCTTGACCTAGCAGGGAAAGGGCTGCGGCAGCGAGCCCAGTCCCAGAGACACTCAGAAACAGCACCCTGCTCTGTTCTTCCCCAGAACAATCCAGCCACAGCTTGGTCGGCGTTTGTTTGTTCAGCTTACAGAAGTTAAATGTAATACTGCTGCTCGCCACGCAAAGGCTGTGCATTATTTGAAAATAACACCAGCAAAAAAAAAAAAAACCAACAACAACAAAAAAATTAAAACAAAAAAAAATTAAAACCTCTCTCCTTTGTCCGCGCTAAACCTATTTTTCTAATCTTGTTTCTAGTTTGAATTTTAGCCACAATTTGCACACTCAATTGCTTAGAAAATACATGAGAGAGAAATATAAATTTGGGGGGAAACCATACAAATTCATAGGCGAAGCTGGACCATAAAACCAAGTGACCTTTGCAGCATTAAGTATGGTGTGCAACTAATTAAGAACTATGGCCATATTAACATTTTTTGTTACAGAATCAAGGATATCAGCTACACAGCTTAACCCACTGCACACATTTTTTTCATTTCCTCTCTATCAAAAACTGTGTTTGCAAACAATAACTCAAAGCTACTTGTTAAAAAAAAAAAAAAAAAGAAAGAAAGGAAAAAGCAGGAGGAGGGAAATCACCTTCTATAGTCTTTTTCCCACTTGGGACCATGCCTGAAAAACTCCCTCTCTAGTTACATGCTACCCTTCATACATTTTATATTTCCCATAATTTTGCGCTACAAAGAACCTTTCCACTGTACAATTCCATTCCTGTGTTATTTCCTACGTCCTGAGTTTTGATCTAGTGTACATATTTGTCTCTCATTCCATGGGATATACAGTGATATTTATGTCTCACTTGTAGCCACGCTGAAGATTGGCTCCTTAACGAAGTACATCTTTAATAGCGCGCAGAGCCAGGGATATACGCGCGCACATACAAGACAACCTGCCAGTCAAAATCTCTTCGATATCTAAAATTAATTCATTTACTAAGTAATGTTCTTTAAAAAAAATTCTTAGCTCTGACAAAATGCGGAAGTGGAGGTTCCACTCTAAACAAGATTTTTAAAAGAATTTTACAGAAAGTGTTACAATAAGGTGTTTATATTTTTTCATATGCTTACCATATTACTTTTATTATGTGTAGCATCAAAGTGATTATAGCAATTACATCTAACAGAATTAATTATAGAACATCCCATCATTCCTAAATACATAATGCATTAGAGGTAAGCCAAAGAAAGAAAACATCTTGACTGTGGTGACTATTGTTGGGAGGTTTTTTTTTAAGCATGAAGGCGAAACCAAAGTAGGAAGAAACATACAGAAACAGTGGGGTAACACAGCAAAATGTTAACTTCAAAAATCTGAATAGCAAGGCAGGTACATTTTTACTAGTGATAGTAACCTGCGCAAAGCTGCGCTAGCACAAATATCCATGTAAAACCCATTAGAGTTTTTAATCACAAAATATGGAAACTAGCCAATTCACCTAACCAATGTGTTAGTACATAAAGACAAGAGTGTATGAGTGAAAGAGTTACAAGCCTTTACGTATGCAAAATAAATTCACTCAAAGCTTCATTAATATTAATTTAAATTCAGAACCCATTTACATTAAATTGTTCATTAAAAATTGCCTATTTTATGCAACATGCATTCTGCAAAGAACACATAAGAAACTGAAACAGAGGGCTCAATTTAATGATGGAAATATCAAAAGTAAATGAATTTGGATCATTCCAAACGAATAATAAAGTGTGCCAGTGTGCAAAGTTTGGCGGGAGTTTGGCGCAAGGGCACGGAAACCTCCTGGCTTCCCCTCGCCAAGGCTTGGCCGCCGCCCTTCCCAGCTCCCCACCACCACAGAGCCCTGCTGAAACGGGAATTATTTATGGACAGGACCTAAACCCCAGCCCCGTGGCACTGCTCGCCCCCAAACTTGTGTGAACTGCCGGCGCTGCCAGGCTGAGCCGTGCCCGGGCGGAAGGTGAGGCAGGCTGGCCATGGAGGCTCCTCACTGGCAAACTCCCACACCAACAAACACAGTCCACTTATGTGATTCCCAACAGCTGCTCTGAATGAAGAAAAGAGAGTCATAATTAATAACATGTGTCCTGACAGAGTTAATTAATAATTTATAATTAAGTCTAAAATACGAACTTGGATTATTCTTGAGGAGTTGCCCCTTTACTGCCTGAAGAGGCCAGGTAATGGCATTGGCAAAGAGCTTTCAGATATTTTATGATCCTCTGGTAACTCTTTCCCTACTCTCCCTCCACCCCCAGGGGAAAAAACCCTTTGAACATTTTCTGAGAAATATCTTAAAGTTGATGCCTGCAATGAGAAGTGTTTAAATTCTGCAGATTGGCTCTCTGCTGAGATGACCAAAATATCTTTCAGGCGCAAAATCAGGCAAATGCAGTAGGATGAATCTCACAGTCTCTGAAATTAAGCCCTACTTATTTCAACTCCTTCAGTTCTTTTTATGAAAATGGTAACAAACAATTTCAAGCTCTGACAATGTTCTATTCTGCATTACTGTACTTAAGAAAACTACAATACAATCTCTTGTGGACTATGCTTTAAATCCTTTGAGCCAATTTTCATGCTTTATTTTTTTTTTAAATGTTGAAATCAAGAAAAATCAATTGCACAAATTTTTTCAATCCTCCTGTTTTAGGTTATGACACATACACACACAAAAAAGCAACGCATCCATTGTTTAGTGGGATTTTTAAAATTAATTTAATGTCTAACTGCAAATGCTGGAAACTAGAATTAATCTGTCTGGATAAAAAAAGGCTTACAGACATTTAAATGCATGTATCGGGACACTTTATCAACCTAACATAAAATTGTCATCTTATCTTATTATATGACTATTTTATGCATGTGTCAAAGAATTTGAAAATGAATGCCTGTCTATTCACTCTAATTACAACTGCATATTATCTGTCTGGATGTACCAGTCCATATCATTGTTACCAAATACAATATATTGTATTCACCTTTCATTTTTAACTTAAGGCTGATAAACCACAATTTGGGCGTAACTAAATTAAAAAAAAAAAAAATTACCAAACACACAGAGGGGAAAAAAAAAATCAGACTAAAACACCTGAGGTAGCTTGTTTAGTAAATGATGCTGAAGTATTTCACAGATAAGATAACACACGACTGCTCAGCAACTATGTTATTTTTGGTGTTGTATCATAACCATACACACACACACTCCTACTTGACAATGCAACACTTCAGGCATCTTAATACCTGATCCACTAGCAGCACCTTGAAAACAGGGCTGTGCTAAAATCTGACAGTCTGTATTTGGATTCTCTAGGAAACAGTCACGACGTTGGATTAAAATATGGATTACTACACCGCAAAACCAGCAGTGCCAAGGTTTGTTCAGAAAGATAACACATAGGTTACTTTACGTCCTGGCAAACGATTCCTTTTCATTCACTCCCTACCACCATATGTTTCTGCATAAGCGTGCACGTAGCATGCTTAAAAATGTACCCCACACTTCACCCTGAAGGTGATCTTTTCTATACAGTTTCCACTAATCCTGGAAGCAGGGCTGACAAAAAGGACCCACTCTAATCCTGCTAACTCACCCTAGCTTCACTGCATTTCCCATAACCCTGCAGCAGTCACAATTCATTCTAATCACTTTACAAAACAATCTTTAGTAAAAAGAGGAAAAATGCAGACTTGTAAGCCAATTTAAGAAATAACTGCTGATACATCAGTTATTGACTATTTCACTCCTGCTCATGATAGTGCTCAAGGCAAAACCGAGAACAAAATGACAACATCAACCGCACGCAATAAACTGTGGCCCAGGAGAGCACTGAAGCCCTAATTGACAGCTGTCAAGCTAATGGGAGAAATGGCAGCTGATTCTGGAAAATTCTGTTTTCCAGGCGGATATTCAGGGGAATCTATCAAGCCTTTTTATATTTATGCCCCTTTTGCTTTTTGTTTTTTTTTTTTTTTTTTTTTTTTGCATTGTTCCTTCACACTTTGCCGGGGAAAAAAAAAAAAAAAAAAGCAGAGGACAGCCATAACTAATCATTTTGTCAGCTTGCTGCTAGGAAGAATCTCTGCCCAACAGAGAAATATGTGGCAGGTTTGGAGGCAAATAACATACCAAGGGCTGACACTGCAAGTACCTTTATAGGTAGCCTACTTTATCGCTACATTTACTTTTGGGCTATGTATGTAGTTGCAAGCAATTGCCATAAATTAAAGCGAGCGTTCAAGTTGCTGGAGTCAGAGCTGCCTGGAAATCTGGCGGCACAACCTGTGTGCCATCTTGCATCTGCTTGCTGTGGTGCAGCCCCAGCCCTGCGCTGGAGGGGCTGAGCACTGGCACGAGCACTCAGCTCCCTGGAAAGTGGAAGAGCTCTGCACCCCTGAAACATCAATTCCATAATTCCGTGTATTTCAGTGCTCACGCTGACCAGGTGCACCTACAGAACGTAAGCGCAGAAGTTGGGAAGAGCCTAAAAAGTGTGCAGCAATTTCTGGGGTTTAAACCATACTATATCTATTAAAATTTAAAAAAAAAAAAAAAGAAATACTATTGGCCCAAGTTTGTTTGGGGTTGTTGGTTTTGGTTTTTTTTTTCCAGAGGGTTGAAAATTCGATGCAGTTGTCTGGGTCTTACTGTTTTGTTAAATTTTAAAATAAATAAATAAATAAGTAAACTAAATGTGATTCCAGCAACTCACTAGTTCACACCCCCTCCTCAGAAGATATGTATACAAAATATGTATTAAGTCCTTTCTGTCAGTAGGAAGTACATTTTCTTGATCTTTTAAATAGGTTTCTAAAAAAGCTGCAAGTGAAAGCTGTAATTTAAGGATAGATAATTACTGTTTGCATGAACAAGCCTGGCCTCTATTAATACAATATCTTAGCTTTCCCAGACAGTAGCCTCTAACTGGTAAATACCTTTTTCTTCCTGACTTAGATGACAGAAGTCTTTGGAGCAGCAATTCTGACTATCATCTTGCTTTAACAGGTGAGGAATAAAATTGCAATCCCTGACTCTTCTTCCTAAATTTATCCACGATATTCACCTGAGTCTCAAAGCAAACAAAGTGAAATTATCGTTTTTACAGATTCTTGATTCTCAGAGACAGCTTTACTCTTCCACAGTGTGGTGTTAACACTTGGGCTAGACATAAAGAATTTGTGCACCTGTCTGTTATGTCTGCGAGCTCTGTGCTGCTGAGAGTTCTTTGTTGTTGTTATTCCACTCCAGACCATTAAAAGGGCCCTAATTCCTATGACATGATTATCCAGGTACCAAAGCCCATTTGTCACCTGCAGCAGAAAATTGAGTTAATGCACAACTAAAGGCAACCAGGACTGTGTAATATCAACTTGATTACATCAAACTAGCTGCAAACCTAATTCTGCTGGATGACACTGCGTGGAGCTTGTCATCTCCAATCATTAAAGCTGTCAGGAATCCATCAGGTTTACAGCTAATTAGGTGAACACTAATGAAGCTGGCAAAACAACTTTTCTTTTTTTATGGCTGAGCGGACCTTTCAGTTTGGAGAAAAAAAATTCTCGAGTATTCTCAAGGTTGCTGGGGACTGGATTTCCTGAGTTACCAATCAGCAGACATCTTTAATTCTCCCCCCACCACCACCTTTTTTTCTCTCTCAGTACCAAGCAATCAATTTGTCATCACTCTCAGTATGCCACAAAAGCAGTCATGAACCTTATAACTCGCAGCTCTCAAGCCAAAAAGGGGGGAAAAAAAAGTTTCTTCTGTCTTAAAATAAAACGCCTCATACAGCTCACTTATTTATCTTCATGCACTTATCAACAGCATAAATGTTCTTGTTTTTTCACTCTTGTCAAATAAGTAGCCCTTCAGTCATTCTACATCCCCCATATCCATTAGGCAGAGGCATTTTGATAAAGTAAAGCCAAAGCTAGTGTATGGGAAAGAATGAAAGCACTCACTCTGCCAACTTCTGATTGACCATTAAGCTATTGATGAATGTGCCTGTCAGGAGAGAGACAATTAAATCAAATATGAAACAAAGTCGTTTTGACGGGTCATTTTGATAGAGCAAAACCATTCTTCCATCTCCTATTAGTCCTGCAGTCAAGTTTTTGTAATGAATATTTCTTAACTAACCTGTTATTTCTTAGCTGTTTTTTAAGGTGTTAAAAAAAAAGCCTTTGCTTTTACTGCTATTAGAAAAAGTAACATTTCCAATGTGACCAATAAAAACAGCATCTCAGTGGGAAGCAATTATACACAATACTAAATGTTTAATGTGGCTATCAAAAAGCTAAAAGTTTGAAGAGATTACACTTCTGCTAAATATGAAAGATAGATCGCACATCATGGATGATTCACTTGAGAAAGGAGGGAGAGAGGGAGAGTGGTGGAGGGAGAGAAAGATACCTCAGAATGTGTGTTCAGTGCAGAAACACTTTCTCCCAGCCTATGGAGAGCCCAGCTTACAGCAGAGTGGAATGTGTCAAACAGAAGGAAAAGCTAGATTTTGCAGAACTAAATTCACGTTACAAAACAGAATTTCCCAAGTATTAGGAAAAGTTCACCTTTGCCATTTTTCTTGAAAATTGCTATTTGATGGCACAGGCCAGAAAAGCACAATATTATCATGAAGTATCTGGCTACAATATTGTTTGCTAGATGGTATCACTACCGTACTGAGAAACTTTCCAAACTTTCTAGCTGTTTGTATGCCGGGTAAGACTGCTGGGAAGTCTATTTCCCTATTCCAAAAGTACTGGCAGAGCGCATGGGGATGTCAAAGAGGAGAAGAAAGGAAACATGGACATTGTTATTTACAATTTGTCTTACTCCCCGAGCCCCTCGCTGTTTACAAAATCCATACCACCCCAGTCGGAGGAGTTGTCAGGCGGTGTGGAAGCGCTGCCCCTGCAGCAGGCTCCAGCACTACCTGCTCCAGGCTGTCCTGCGCACAGCCACGGCCGCGCTGCCAGGGATGCTGCCGGAGCCCCTGGAGAACTTGCACAGAGCCTGTACCCCTGTCCCCAAGGCTGTCCCTGTGCTGAGCCTCTGCGGGCCCTGGCAGCCCTGGGCCAGCGGTGGCCCCGCTCGCCAGGAGCCCCTCAAGTTGCGCTAACAGAGAGTTGACAGGCCACGTGTGACGTCACCGAGTCTGGCGTTACCATGGCAAGTGATTTATTGATGTTTATCGGGAATGAATAGATCAAAGGCTGCCAGATGACAGGCGATCAATCAGACATCAAATCAAGGATGGCAACAGGCCAAGGAAACCTTTTCCAGCCCACATATCCCCAACTAAGGATTACTGTAAAATTATGTGGGGCTTTTCTTTGACTGTTTTCTTTTCAATTTGGCTTTTCCAAAAAATGCTGCTTAAGTTTAACAGGAGTTGACATTTCTGGCAAAAGGAAAACAAGCCAAACAAACAAAAAACCTCACCAGCACAAAGCCTCAAAAAGTATTTCTAAAAAGGAAAAAAAAAACGGTGGAAATTGTAAAGGCACTATCAGAAACATTCACCAGTCACTTGACAATACACAGACCCTTTTTTCTTTTTTTTTCCCTCCTTTGGTTTACTTTGCAGCTTCTCCTCTGTACTCATAAATAAGAAATCAATAGGATTAACAGAACAGGCTACCAAAGAAAGTGACCAACTAGGTGGGTCTGTCTGTCCAGCAGAGACATCTCCAGTGCAGTACAAGGGCAGAAGAGAAAAAGGTAAAAGTTGGGCAAAGGAACCACTTCTGGGCTTGGATCTTCAAGTAACACTGCAGACCCTCCAAACCACTTTGTCCCTGACACTTCATTCGCAGCATGCCATGTATTTATATATACCCTCTCTCTTTTTTATAGGAAAAAACAAGTAATTAAAAAGAATATTTTTCCCTGGCTTTCACAAACCCTTTGCCTGTGAGGGAAGGGGATGTAGAAGAATGAAGACTACGAGGGAGAGAAAGAAAGTAGGTGCCAAAGTACTGACTGGAAATAACCAAAATTCGCCTCCTTGTTTCCCCCAGCCCCGGAGTGACACCGACCACACGAGCCCGAGCAGTGTGTGCCCGCACACACCCGCCTGCCCCTCGCTCAGGGTTACTCCCGGAACCGAGCCGGGCGATGGCAGAGTTCGGAATAAATCAAAGTGGGCACCAAAAGCGGGCAACGGGCTTTCATGCGCCCCCACCCCAAAGACAAAAAATAAATAAAATACCCCCAAAACCCCCCGGCCCCGCGCTGCGCCTCCAGCCCGGGAGTTGCTCGGCAGAGCCCTCGGCAGCGGCGGGCAGCGGGGCAGGAGCGGGCGCGGAGCGGCGGCGGAGCCCGCCGGGAGCCGGTTATGAAAGAGACGGAGGGAAGCGAGAGGAGAAGCCAGCGGCCGCGGAGGGAAGGGAAGGCAAGGCAGGGAAGGAAGGAAGGAAGGGAAGCGGCTCTCGTACCTGCTGCGCGCCGGGGCGCTTGCTGCTTCCTCCTCGGCATGCTGGGCTCCTGCGGGCGCCGGCGGGGGGGGGCAGCCGGGGCGCGGGGGTGGGAAGAGTTGCCTCAGCCCCAGAGATCCGGTGAGCTGCTCCAGCCTCGGCGCGAGGGCTGGGTCGGGGATATATTTTTTGTTGCTGTGCATACACGATGCCGAGTAAGAGGAGGAGGCGGCGGCGGCGGAGGAGGCGGCACAGAGGAGAGGACAGCCCTGCTGCTGCTGCTGCTGCTGCTGGCAGAAGAGGGGGGAAGTTTGACAAATCGCCCCGGAGGAAGGAGGAGGGGAAGCCCCCCGAAGAGGTGTGCGGGCGGGAGGGCTGGGGAGAGCCCGCAGTCCCCCCCACCCCGCCCTGCGCCCCCGGTGCCTGGCCGGGCTGGGAGATCACGGCATAAAGACGGGGGATGTCTTGGCCGGAGCCGGCGGAGCCTCAGCCTGCGCTCTCCACTCCCGGCTCGGCGCTGGAGCGGCGGCGGCGGCGGCGGCAACAGGCGAAGCTTGAAGGGAAACGAGATGATCGCGGTGTCACTCAAACTGCTCCGCCGAGAGGGAGCGGGGCACCGCCGCCGCCCGCCCCGGGCCGCGCCTTCACTCAGTGCGCATCGCCCGCCGGACCGGGCACGGGGGCGGGCAGGGGTCTGCCCGGGGCGGCGGCAGGGCGACCCCCGAGCCGCGCCCCCTCCGCCACCCAACTTCGCCCGCCGCCGGCGCCGGTCTCCCCAGCCTCCCGCGGCGGCGGAGGAGGGCTCGCCGGGCAGGGACAGACAGGGCAGCCCGCCGGGCTCCGCGCCGCTCGCCCCGCTCCCCGCCGCAGCCCTTCCCTTTCCGCCCCCGCGCGCACCCGTTCCCCGCCGGAGCCCCCCGCAGCCATCGCCTCCCGCCACGCCGGGGCACGGGACCCCCCTCCCCGCCGCCCCCGCCCCCCCGGCGAGGAGGGCCCGGCCCCGCCGCTCCATCCCGGCCGCCCCGCGCGGTGACAGCGGCGGCGGCAGCCCCGGCTCTCTCCCCGCCGCGCCCGGCACCGCTGCCCGCCCCGGCCGCACTCACCGGCGCGCCGCCCGCCCGCCGGCACATCCAGCCCGCCGGCTCCCACCTGGCTGGCGCCGCGGCCGCCGCGCTCCACTCCGCGCCTGCGGGCGGGCGGTGTCGGGGCCGCCCCGGCCGGCGGCCGCTACCGGCGGCGCCCCCGCCAGCGGAGCCGCTGCTCCCGCCCCGCGGGGCCGGAGCGGCGGGGAGCGGGCAGCGCCCGCGCCCCACGCACCCGGCTCTTCGGGAAGGAGCACTTTTCCCTCGCTTTCCCTGTTTTGGGGGCTGATTTTTTTTTTCTCTCTTTCTCTCTCAGTTGGGTTTTTTTTGGTTTTTTTTTTAATTTTTTTTTTCTCGGTCCAAGTTCACTGCCGAGCCGCCGCGCTCAGTTCGGCGAGCGCCGGCGGATCGATGTGCTGCGGGTTTGATTGCGCATCCCTGGGCGGCGGGGCCGCGCGGCGCGGGGAGGGCCGGGGCGGCGGGGGGCGCGCGGGGCCCGGGCCGCTCCCGCCCCCGCGCCGCCACCCGCGCCGGGACCCGCGCCGGGAGGAGGGAGGGGAGCGAAGGTAACGACAAGAAAAAAAAAAAAAAAAAAAAACCCAAAAGGAAAGAAAGAAAGGAAAACAAAACAAAACAAAAAAAAACCCCAGTAGCTTTTTTTTTTTTAAAGTTCACGGGGAGGAATTAAAAAAAAAAAAAAAAGGCTGAGCTCACTTTTACGGTAAGATCAAAAAAAAATCTCCACTCGCCCCCATTCTTCGAGATTTGGGATAATTCCAAATACCTGACTAAGTGCAGATGTTGTTGCGTCTTCACATCCTATAAAGCCGCCGTGCCGCTCTCGGGCTCTCGTTTCCCTTTCAAGTTGCAGGAAATTCAGACACTTTACATGACGGGTGGAGAAGGTTTGGGATAATTTTTTTTTTTTTAATATTATTGTTACGAGTTGATTTTTTTTTTAAGCTGATCTTTAGGATGAAAAAAAAATCGCAGTCGCCTAAAGTCCCCGGGAAATTGCTACTGTTAAGGGAAAACGAAACATTTCTTGCAAACAAGAAAATGGTGAGTTGTCAATTGCCGCTTCTGCTGCCAAACTCGCTCAGTTCCATCTCATTGATACTCGCTGGTTGCTCCTCACAGTTACAGTATCTGCTCACAGAAGGAGCGATCAGATCTGCTTAAGAGACGACACCGAGACGTTCCCCCCCTCCCCAAAAAGCCCTGTGTGTGTGAGTGTGTGAGCGTGGGTGAGCCGTGCGGCAGGACGGGGCCGGGCGGCGGGCAGCCCCGGCGGGGCGGGCGGGCGGGCTCGCCGCCGCGGCGGTGCGTGCCGCTAGATCCGCCCTAACATCTGTCCGTCTCACCATTGGCGCATCCATCAGTGTCACCCTGGCTGCACATTGCAACGACAACACATCAGACACTACGCAGACCGGGATTCGGTACAAATAACCAACATACTAAACAACTTAACCGGGGAGGAGGGGACCAGCCGCAGCATAAGTATTTACAAATGTTAGACAGCCTCGGGAAGCAGGGCTCGGCTGCGGTTAATAGCTCGTTCATTCTCTCTCCCTCCTCCCCCTTTAAGTAGGAAATAGAAAACCTAAATAATTCACGCCCCCCACCCCCCCGCAGGATGCTGCCGGCCGGGGGCAGGGGCAGGGACAGGGGCCGGGGCGCGCCCCGCGCTCAGCCCGGCTGCGCTCCCGGCTCCGCGGGGCGATGGCTGCGGCTGGACCGCATCGAGCGCGGAGCCGGCGAGGGGCGAACCCCGGGCTTAGGTGCTGCCGGCCGAGCCGGCCCGCGCTGCGCAACATGGAGGATTCCTCCGAGCCTTGGAGCGGGAGAGGCTGAAACAAACTTTAGGATGTTCGGCCGGGAGCCGACAGCCCCGGGAGCCCTGGCCGGCTCTGTTCCTGCTCGCCGCACGGAGTGCGGGGAAGGTCACTCTGCCACCAGGCGCTGGTAAAGCGCCCTGAAAACTACAGCAAAATTAAAATGACACGGCGCGTGTAGTCACTGCGGTCCTGTAAAGGCTGTTCTGAAATGTGCGAGAGCCCTCTCCCAAAGCCAGGGACGGTCCCGATCCTCCTCAGCTGCTGGCTGCGGGGCATCCCGAGGAACGTGCTGCAGCGACCAATCCCGAATTTCGGGGCGGTTGCAAGTTGCAAGAACTTTGTTTCTTCCACTTCCCTGTCTAAATCTGCTCATCTTTCACTGCCTTTGTGTCACCCTCAGCCCGCCCGAGGGATGGATGTCAGCCCCTGCCCGCTGCCGGGCTCGGCCCGGGTGCCCGGCGGGGTGCGAGCCCCTCGGCCCCGGCGCGGCTCCGCGGGCGCGTAGCCTCCTCCCGCGGGTGCGCTCGGCTGCACGCGTGCGTGGATTTGTGCGTGTGGTGGCATTTGTGTTTGAACAGGTTCCCGAGCAGAGCTCTGCCTCCCGCAGCACAGCCTGCGTGGAGGATGCTGGCAGGTGGCACCGCAGCAGCTGAGCGGTGTCACCAACACAAACAAACACGCGAGGCAGTCCCCGGCCCCGCTGCGTGGGGAGCTTTGTGTAACCAGCAGCGCTTACCTGGCTCTGCAAAGGGCGGCCCACACGCGCCGGCAGCCGAGGGTGATGGGCTTGTACCAGTGCGCCGAGCTGGGACTGGGAGGGAATGAAATAAGTGAAACTTTCCGTAAACAGTAATTGGAGGAACTTTCTCAGTTCACTTAGGAATAATAATTCTCGTGTGTGAGGGAGAGAGAAAGGCAGCAGATATTCGTGCACACAGACACATGTACTGTACTTACACATTTACAACTCTCCCTGCCAAAACGCTCAGGAAGTTGTGGAATAATTTGGTTGTTAACTATATATATACTTTTTTTAAGGAAGAAAAAAAATCTATTGAACTTTCTATCAGACGATTTACAGAGGGAAGTGCAGATGCCTTCATGTGCGTCGGCTTCTTTGGGGATGACTGTCTATTCCAGAGAGCCAGAACGTGTAATTTTATGAAGTGTAACATTTCCAAACATAACGCATCAAATCGATGGCTGTACAGACTACATCCACAAAGACTCAGCACACGAGGCTCAGCCCTAAGCTCGCTCTTCCCAGCAGTTTTAAAACAAGGTACCAATTATTTATAAGTCACATAATTAGATAACCATCACTCCTGAACTTTCCACCAGCTAAGAATGTTTTATCTTTCCCCACTGGGCACCGCTTACTGCCCTTCTTTGGTGTATATTTTCACTGCTCATATCATTCCTCTGCACTAAAACTCCACCAATTGCCCGAGACACCTCTTTCGTCCCCCGGCCCGAGTGGAGACAGCGGCTGAGCCGGTAAAGGACCACTGGAATTAACTGGTGGTTATGGGAACGGCCAGGGAGGATCAGTGAGGAAGTTCAGCAAACTTGGAACAGCTGCCTCTTGGAAACCAGCGTGTTTTAGCCGAGCTTTAACCTTGTTCTCTCCCGAGCAGCGTGTTGATGTTTCGCCACTTGCTCACTGCAAACAAGGCAGGGAGCGGCGTGCGCCGAGGTGCCCGTGTGCGCGTGTGGCTGCTCTCACTCGCCGTTCGCACCGCTTCGCTGCTCTCCGGGGGTCAGTCCCGGGCACCGAACGGCCCCGGCCCGGCCGCTCTCCTCTCGCCCCAGCTCCGGCCCGGCTGTCCCCGCGCCTCCCCTTCGAGCGGGACAGAGGAGCCGACGGGGAGCTGCAGGTCCTCTCCGGCCGAGTGCCCCCGGAGCCGCGGGAAGGGCCGCGCACCGGCGAGACGGGGCCTTTGGTGCCGCCGGCTGCAGGGCAGCGCTGCCCGCGGCCCGGGGGCGGCTGGCGGGGGCGGCGGCGCGGCCGGGGCCGGGGGGAGAGCCCCGGCGGCCAGGGCTGGGGGTCTCACCGGGCCCGGGCAGCCCCTGCCGGCACCGGCGGACCGCGGGAGCCCCACGGAGGCGCCGCCGGCCCCGGGCGCGGAGAAGGCAGCGGCCCGCGGCCGGGACCGCCCGACACCCCCTGCCCGCAGCGCCAGCGCTGCCCTCTGTGCCAGGGCACAGCCTCCCCTCTGCCCCGCGCCTCGGCGGCACCCATCGAAATGCGGGAAGCACTTCGGTTTCTCCCGGCGAAGAACAAAGAAGCAGCAGCTTTCATTAAGGCTGGACCAGATGAATACGGATCTGACAAGTTTGTTTAAAAACCCCACTGCCCACGCCCGAAAACGATACTGCGCTTCTGTAAAATACAAAGTGTTGTCAATAACCATTATAGCGGCGATAATGATCTGAGAGGAGAACAAAGACATTTTGTAATATCTACATAACTTTATTAGAGCAAAATTATTTTAAAATGCCTGTGAATTCCCAAACCTCCTGAATACAAATGAATAAAAGTTTTTCTTCGGGCTAAAAATCTTTGCTTGAATGTAAATTGTTTGGGTAAGTGAATTTACACAGCAGCAAAGTTTGTTTGTCTTAGTCCAGTAGCTTTGCTTTAACGAACCAGATGTTTTGTCTGTAAATTGTCCAGAGGACTTTTACAGTTCTGACATGTAATAAGCCCCAGAAAATCAGAACTGGAATAGCTGTGTCCCTGCGATTAGGACCAGGCATTTCGGGAAGAGCACGGGGAAAATAGGAAAGTGCAAGCACGCTCCGTGTCCTCATATTTGGAAACCTCATTTTAAACTGTAAGTAATCTTGTCCGAATCGATTCGCTTCTCGCTGGAGTTGACAGCAATTCCCCACCCAACCCCAGATATCAGTAATACATCCCCCCAAGAAAAACCCCAAGAGTTCGGCCGAGGAAGCCGCAGGTCGCTGAGGGAGCGAGCGGACCGGCCCGGTGCGGGGTGCCCCGCGGCCGGGGGTGCCCGGCGGGCGGTGCCCGGCCCCGCGGCGGGCGCTCCCTCCGTGCCCCGGCAGCGCCGGGCGGCAGCGGCGGCTGCTCTCCCGCGGGGCCCCGGCGCTCGCAGAGCACCGCCCGCCCCCGCCCCGCCGGGGCCAACAAGTTCCCAGTTACACTCGGGCAGCGAGAGCGGCGGCCCCGCGGCTCTGAGGGATGGTGCCGCTGCTGCTGCCCGGAGAGCCGGGCCCCGGCTCGTCCCCGCGGTGACTGGCGGGGGCTCTGCCCTCCCTCTCGGCCGGAGAAGGGCTGAGGCCGCCGAGCTGTCCCGGCTCCCGCTCGCCCCAGCCGGATTTTCCCCGGGCTGAGCCTCGCTCGGCCCGGCCAGCGCCCGCCCCGGCACTCGCCGCGCTCACAGGGGCTGCGCCCTTTGGAGATGATGCTGATCTAAAATAAGATCTATCGGCGTGATTCAGCCCCGCTCAGCCATCACTTTTTCCCCTCCCTTGAAAGGACTTGGGGTCCCTGAAGAAACAACCGGCCGCTGCTTTGAAGGAAATAAGCGATACCATTCAGAGCTACTGTAGCGTAATGTATTCACTGGGGCAGCAGGAAAACCTTTCAAGAAAAATAGTTACAGATCCTGGAACTCCACCACATGTGACAACAAAGGCTGTTGTCTCAGAAGAAGGGCTTTAGCTAATTTTACCTACACAAAGTTTTACTGGCTGCAGGCTTTGGGAACGCCTTTGTGGAGCCTGGCAGTGATCCTCAGGGCTGGCTAATTTGAAAGGCATTTGGAGGATCCCGGAGAACTGGAAGGGATTCCCCGCTTATTTCTCGCATCACCTGAAAGTTCCCATCGCACAGCTGACACGGCTGCTCCTCTACTGACCGCCTGTGACTCAATGCAATGAAGATTTTGTTGTGCTCAGATACACACACACACACACAAAAAAAAAAAAAAAAAGAAAAAAAAAAGAAAAGGAAAAATACTTACTTGAAGTGGGAAGTTGATAAAACTTAAGCCCTAGATTTTTTTTTTTTTTTTTTTCCCTAACAGAAACTTCCCTCCCTGGCGGGATTTTTAGTGCTTGCACATAGGGCTTGCACATGGGAGTTTACCTGTAAGCAGCTGCCCATCAGCAGTAGCTCACCTTGACCCGGCTGCGGGCCCCCTCCGGGCCCCGCTGACCGCCAGAGGAAGGGAAACTCTCCAGCCGCCCCCGCCCGTGCCCAAAGCGCGGCCGGAGCTCGGTACCCCCGGGGGGATGCGCACCGGGCCGGCGACAACGAGCGGCTCTCGGCGCGGCCGCAGCCCCGGGCCGCCTCCTCCTCCTCCCCGCGCTCTGACCCCGCAGCGGGGCCGTGCGGGCCGCCGGGACACGGACACCAGAACAGCCCCAGCGAGGCCGTCGGGTCGTAAATCCCAAAGTCCCACGTGCCCGGCGGCTGCTCGGGGGGGCTGCGCTCAATTCCCCGCACGGACGGCGCGGGTGATGCGGGCCGTGTGCGGCGCCCGGCATCCCCCCACCCTCAGCCCTTCGCCGAGAGAAATGGGAAGAGCTGAGCGCGCTGGGAGCACCGAGCAGGCCCCGAGCGGCCGCTCCTGTCCCGCAGCCCGGGGCGCTGCGGGCACTTGTCCCCTCCCGGGCGGCCCTGGGCGAGCGGCGGCCGCGGCCCCGCCGTGTGCGGGGGCAGCGCGGGGCAGGAGCCGCAGCGCTCTGCGCCCCAGCTGGGCACCGGGCTGTGCACCGCCCGGCTCAGGTGAAACGTGGAAACTAAGAAAATCTGACACTACCATTGATTCCCTCTCTTTGTTCTCCTCTCTGCACAATGCAGAGAAAGGAATGTGACTTTAAAATTGCAATTAACCAGCTTTCTGTCACTAGGTATTTATTCCTATCAAATCTTTCTTCTTCAAAAAAGCACTTCTAATTGCAAAAGAAAATAGACGATTTAAAATGCCGTGTAGCCTTCTGTAATAAGAGTTGCTTAAATTATGACTGGATGTGCCTAAACAGTCATCTCATAGTTTCCCACCGATTTTGGTCAGGTCCTGAAAGAATGACATTTTTTTTCTAATGTTTTAAAAGTATTAACTTCCTTTCAAACATTCTTTAACCTTTAATGTTTTGTAACTTGATGAAAAGGTCACTTTGTTCAGAGTGGATGCATCTGCTCCATAATTGTTCTAATATCAGGCAGAGCTCCATCCTAACACTACATTCTTTTATGAGGATTTTTTCTCCTTAATATACTATTGTTAAGGTTACCATGAGTAATTGTTCTAAAGGCAAAGAGCTTCAGACCAAAGGATGCTCGCACTTTATTTAATTTCACCAGCTTCAGATGTTTAGAGCTGTATTCAGCAGATGACATTAGCTGAGCTCTGAGAAGAATAACCTGAACCGTTTCACCTCTTCCTACTTGTGGGGGCCTGAGGTAGAACAGGAACAGAATAAATAGCTGGATTTATAGACTGAGCTGCATAACAAAATAGCAGAAAATACTGATTAATACTACATTGGACTGGCAGCAAGTTTTATCCAAGTATCTCAAAGTACTCTACATGTCAGAAAGCTGAGATGCAGATGGGTTAAGACCTAAGAGTAAGGTGGAGACCCAGAGACCACTGGACATCAGCATCTCAAGACTCAGCCTCGAAAAGTGAGATGGTGGTAGAAACATTGCTCATCTAATTACATTTTAGACTCCTCGCTGTGAAGGAAGCAGAAGCTTTTCAGCACGTGTAAATCAATATTTATCATTAGGAGCGATAATATTTTGAATCTGCAGATTTAGCCAGTTTTGGTATAGAAAACCTCTTCTTATTGCCATGTATAAGATTAAGAGATGAATGCGTTCATTGCTACCCACGGGCTGAGAATGCCCATCTGAGGGGCAGCTTGTGGCCCCAGCTCTGCGGCCAAACCTCCCTCACTCACAGCACTGTACCTGCTTTGCAAGAGCAGTGATGATACCTGGCTGCACATTGGAGACTGGAGCCAGCACCTTAAATTGATGCAATTAATCCCTCTAAAATACAACAGGATTTTCTAATTCCTACACAGTTCAAACATCCAGAGAATATGTTTAATTAAAACTTGGCTACACTTTTTTTTTTTTTTTAAGATTTTCTAAAAAAACCAAAGAAATGGGCTAATTATATTGCTTAGTATTCTAATAGGCCTTTTTTTTTTTTTTTTAAATAACACACTTTTCTAGCCAGGCCAGTCCCTTGAGGACCAGTTCCTCATTTATAAGGAGGTCCCCAATGGGAGTTAAAAAGAGGCTATTTTATAAGAAGAAAATATATTCTGAAAGAGGAACCATACAAAGATAACCCCGCATCCCATATATCAGTATGGAGGCTGGAATGTGTATTCCAGTGATGCAAATCTTCCCTTGCAATAATTTGCTCGTTAGTGTTAACGAAAGCCCAGATACTGATGTCTCTGTATTTGTTCTTCTATTTTTCATCACACTAATGCTTTTAACTAAAATTATTTTTAAAAATTTGCTTTATTTAATGAATTTAAAGGTCAGTCCCCTTCCTTTCCATATGCAAATCCTATTAATAGTAGAGGTTTGATATTAATGGGAGTTAATAGAGTAGATACCCCCTTCACACAAGAAACCCCACAAGAGAACAAAATAATATCAAGATAATTTCCGTAAATTTGTTGCTTCTTTTTCCCCTTTGAGTTAACAAATATCAGGGCACCAGTACCTTGGAAACAGGAGTGACAGCCAGAAGAGAGATGAGATGTGAAAGGGCACCCACAGCTCGTCCCCAGCTTCCAAAGGCAGGGCTGCAGGAAAGGACACAGTGCACAGCAGCTGGAGCCCATTGCCACCTCCTCCTCCTCCTCCTCAGCAGCCTCTCACACCTGCAGGAGCCAGGCAGGACACAAGATACCAACACCAAAACACCCTTACCCATCCTCCTAAAGGGGAACAGGCAACTCCTGCTCCCTTCAGGACCAACAGCCTCCACCTGTGAGACCACAGCAGCGGTGTCTCTCACTACTCAGAGAAAAACAGGAGCTGCTGGAGTTGATGAGAGAGTGAGTGAAGTTACTGCCTCCCCCAGCCTCTTTAGCCAGTTTTGGGGTTTAACTGTCTGGTCACTGTCTTTCTGTAGTTACTGTTGTAGGACTCGCTGAGGTTTTGATATGCTTTGGGTTTTTTTAACTACAGCTGTTGGTGTTAAAATAACAGCACTAATGTGCCTAAGGAGGAGGAGTTGGGGAAAGAGGAATAAACTCATTGTTTTCATCTGCAGTCCCTGTAGGAAAATGCTCCCAGTGCTAATAAGTGAGGAACAACCCTGTCTAGCCTAACTTTTGCAATAAAACTATCTGCACTGTTTTTCAAACAGATGAATACAGACACCAAACAGCAAAGCATCATTAGTCCAGAGCAGCTTCTTCCTCGTTAAGAAATAGAGAATACCTGGTGCAGCCCCTGGCCTGGCCAGCCCAAGCACGGCTCCTGCAGATCAGCCTCTGTTTAATTAGGGCAGGCTGAAGTAATGTGATTGAAAGAGGTGGAGAAAAGGATGAGGCATGGACCACAGAGTTAATTTACCTCCTATCAAAGGACATTAACCCCCTCCCTCTGAACACCAGGGAATCCTGCAAGGAAGCCCATCCTCACTGCAGCCTCCTTCCCAGTTGTCACTCCTGAGTTGAAAAGGTTTTCCCAGTACCTTATCTCAATCTGCACCTAGTGACATTATTGTACTACAGTCCTCAACAATATCCCCTCCCAAAACTCATAAGACCTCAGGTTTTTCTAGAGAAACCAATTTTTGTTTCCTTAAATTGAATTCATTTTTCCCACTGCTTATACCAAAGGGATTTTTTTTCTTAATCCCTGAACCTGGAAGCTGGTTTTATCCTTAGAAAAAGGTTGTGTGTAAGAACTATAAACAGTCCCTGGGAGCTGTGAACATAGGTCTGCAATGCTCTTGGTCCCTCCAACCTCTGAGCTGCAGAGACAGTGATAGCAAGGACCACAGTCCTGTGGCCCTAAAAACACACAAAGCTGCTGCTTCCGTGGCTGGATACACTGAAAAAATAATTTTTACTCTTCTTGGCTCTTGGGTTGTTGGAAAGTCCCTCTGAAAGAGGGCCCTTGTGACACACACACAGCCTCCATCTCTGAGAGACAGAGTTTCTGGCTCTTTTCCGACTAGAGCAGATAGTATTGTGTCACACCAGGGCTTGCATTAAGATAACCTTTGCTTTCAGGGCCTTGATGTGGCCATAGATTTGGCCAGGGAAGGGCTGGAGGGTAGGAAGCATGCTCAGACAAAAGGCATCACGTTTCTGGGGAAGCCAGGGGCCATTCACAGGCCTGAGGTTTGGATTTTAGCTGAGACACACTCCCAACTCCCCTTGGCTCCTTGGCACATAGGAGAGCACAGAACTGTGTCTCGTGTTTGAAATGTGTGACAAAATAAGACTTATACTGCTCATGATTTGGGGAGGTGAGTGCTGATTGCTACAAACATTCTGTTTCCAGCCAAACAGCAAAATTCTGTAATTGTCCAGGTAAGTCACAGGCTGGAAGAGTTTGCATTTTTAGAAAACATTGGGTATAAATTACTTCCACAAATGGGAGCCTGGACTCAACAGAACAACACAGTTGTCTGTTATAGCAAATCTGGTGTTCCCAGACTCAAATCTGCTACAGGCATTCTAGATTTTAATTAATATATTGTTTCATATGTATGAGTATTTAATGGTTTGGGGTTTTTTTTTGTTTTCACACGCTGCATTTTTAGCTTAAACAAAGTGTGCTCTCTGCATTGTTCTCAAAGCAATTGAATAAATATCACTGAGTCTATAGATCTGGCCTCCTTTCCAGTGAGCAGCACAGCAGTCATGCTTCACAGGAAAGGGATAACATCCTCCAGTGCAGCTGATAAGAGCAACAATTTACAAAGCAAGAGATCCGTTATGCAGTGAAAGCTTTATTGCCATGACTCGACATTACATCTCCAGCACATAAGGGTTAATCATTGCAGCAGTTTGCAGCTGGTTGGTGCTCCCAGGGGAGCCATAGCAATAGACTCCTGCGTGTAGGGCAAGGTCAGCCCTGCTCTCCTGGGGTCAGCAGGCCACGTGATAACACAGCTCCCAAACTTCGCTCCGAGCAGACACAGGTGCCAAACCCATTCTGTGGGCTGCTGTAGAGAGCTTCTTGTGGTTTTTGCTCTCCTCAGGGAAAGCACACACAGCTCTGTGGTACACACTTGGATGGAGAGTTCTCGGAGCTCCCCATCAGCGAGAGTTTTCTGTGGCGGCAGTGGCTTCAGGAGTTTGCCGCGTACATGGAACATTTCACGGGAGACTTATTCTTAGTGGACTGAGAAAACAGAGCAGTCAATGCCGAGTTTAAGGGCCAAATCCTGTGTAATTTGTTCAATCTCACGGTATGAAATGCTCACATGAGTAAAGTGGGCAGAATTGGGCTGTAACATTCTATTAATATTTATCTTCTACTGCTACAAGACAAAAGAATAATCAAATAAGAAAAAGTTTAATCCTCAAATGCAGCTTTAATCTTCAAATTGGTTAGCTTATCAGAGGGGTAATATTTATTTTCAAAGACAGGCTGCTCGGAATGATCAGCTGAAATAGAAACCTATAAGTGAAAGGATGTAAGTTTATTGGGCTGTGTTGTCTATATTTATAGTTTCTGCTCAACCCATATTTCTGTTTTTATATGCATGTGTCAAAAATTAATATACGGCAAACTTCACCAACAGTTTTAAGAGATCCTAAAATATAATAAAATCAATAAATGATGTTCTGGCATAAATGTTTCTGTAGCTGAGGGTGGTCAGGTTCAAAGGGCAACATCTGACCATTTCTCTTTCCCACCCTGCTGCGGAGTAAGACCCTCCCCTCAACTTCAAATCACAGGGGAGAGGGTAATTTAAGCTATACTTGATGTACCCTATACATCACTGTCTTCAGGACCAGGTTTAAAATTAAACTCTGATGTACAAAGTTAAACAAAAATGAGATAAAAATTGGCAGGGGTTGAAGAGGGTCAAAGTAGTCAAAACACAAGGTAGACTATTGCTTCTTTTGATTTATGTTATTCTGTGCACTAAAAAAAATAAAATTATAGCTCTTGTGGAGACTTTTTTCACTGAGAATAACGCATTTCTAATTTGTTTTCTATAGACTTACGGCATTTGGTCTGGGAGTTGGAAGCATTTATTTATTTATTTATTTTGGCAGGGGCAGAATATCCCCAACTGTTGGCAGAATATTCAAATTATCATTAGATGCAACCTTTGTCACTCCACAGCAAGTGAAGGAGAAGAGTATTTCATGTTCCATTATTGGTTATCTTACAATGCACACATCTTGTATTTGTCTAGAGTTTTGATTTCAGGCACCTCTTGTAAGCTATGGTTATGTTTGGTAGCAGAAAGAAAGAGTTCAGTGAATGTTTCCTTTTGCATGTTTTACATGCACATAATGCAGTTACCCTCTAGAATTTCAGTAGAGGAAAGATGCCAAACAGCAGATTCTTTTGAAACCAATTCAAGAAAATCCTTGCAGGAAGTAAATTTTTTATGATGCAGTCAACTTTTCCACATATTGCCATTTACATGGTTAGTGTGTGGACTGCAGGCAAAATCATTTGGAACTGTAATCTTTATTTTCTATAATATGATAATGAAATCAACTACTATCCACTAGAATCAAATGAATTTCTCTCTGCTACTCCAGTGGGAGGAATAAAAGGGTTCTACTGGCTAAACTGCCAGGCTAACAGGAAAATCAAAATAAAAATCACATCCTTGGATTGCTAGCAAATAAAAAAATGCTTATTTTAAACATAATGGTGGACATATACAGTTCTTGAAATCTTTTAAAATCTGACCACATTTTTTCTAAAGGTTTTTAATTTTCATACATGAAAGTCCTATTGACTTCATATGGATTACAGCTGGCTGAAGTGTGGGCATGTTCTTAGGCTGTATAAGGGCATGAGACAGCAAAAGCCTCAAAACTCTGAAAATGTCTGAACTTGATTAGAAATCTAACAGAAGAAAAACTTATGCTGTCCAGACAACTATAAACAATAGATTTTCTGACACTGTTTCACTAATACTGACAATGATGCTTTTTTGTTGTTAATCTAGTGAGGACCTGTTTGCCATTTAATACTCAGATTTTAGTCTTTGCCCTAGAAGTCTAAGTGACGCATTGTGTAAAATGCACTTTGGAGGGGTGATGGTACAGGACTGACCTGCATATATGCCATCAGTATACAGGATTTGGCAAGCATTTATCTACTAATTAATAAATGCAATCCTTTACAAACACCTGGTTGGAAAACTGAAGTGCAGCAGCATACAATCAGGAGGTTGCTTTAACAGATACAGACAGAAAAGGCAAAGATCAAATGTTAGAATGAGTCTACTATTTGTGATCTACTGTGGCAAACCCTCTGGATCTAACAGCTGGGAAATATTTTTTGTACCACTAATTAAGACCTTTCCAAAGATCTTTTCTTTAAATTAAAAAAAAAAATCAACAAAACTTTTGGGGTCAATTTGGGGCCAGTCATGCATTCTGTAACTATAGCAGGTCACATGTAACAAAGAGCAGAGAAAAGAGCTAGTTGGTTAGAAAATTATAATCCAAAATTTTCCTACATCCATTACACTTTGGGAATCAGGAGAACTATGAATTAAGGAGATGGTCACAAAGGTCACAAGGAATTGCTGCAGTATTCACAGAATATGTAAATGACGTGAGAGCTGTAGGATCTTACAACCAACGTTCAGAAAAAACACAGGAGCCACTCTGAGGCTGGGAACTGCTCAGAAATTAGGTAAAGAACAAAAATATATGAGAAATCCAAAAAGCTGTTAGAAATACCTGTAACCCATTAAAATCATGTGCTTAGCATGAGTGCTATCTCTTCCTGATGTACCCACGCAGCAATTAGGTGGGAGAGGGGCATGGCACAGCAAATGAACTGATGGGTTCCTTCTTGCACGGAGCAGTTGGCTGGGGAGAGCTGATCAGGTTATGGATGGCGCACTGACTGTGTTACTCTTCACATTTCCCCAGGACTCAGCCCTGCCAAGGGGGTCCGAGGGTGCCTGCTCAGAAGGGCCTGATTCAGAGCTCATCAAACTCAGATCTCCACTGACTGGACAGGGTTCTGGATTTGGCCTTTTCCAACCACCTGTCTGCAGGGAGATTTTCCATCCCAGTGCAGCTGTGAGATGCAGCTTTCCCTATTGTTTTATATTGACCATTTTAAGTGCATTGCATTTTTCTAGAGCAAAATTTACCCATTGACCTGTACAGATTCTCTGTCCTGCTTGTTAATGACACATCAGCAGTCCCTGTTTTTAGCAAGGAAAGCAATCACACCTTAACTTTCCTCTGTGTGTGCTCAGATTTACATTATTTTGCTCAGGCACTTGCAAAGGTACCATGCTCCAAGCAACGATAAAGAACAAAGTCTATAATTTAATAACCCTCCTCTGACTAATCAGTATTCACTCAGTGAATGAACGGTTTCCAGGGGTCCAGGCAAAGGCCTCAGCACCGTTTAAGTCCAGCTTATTCCTCAAGGCACCTCTGAACTGAATTGGGCCCCGTTTTATTAAATTACAATAGAAAGCCTGCCATGTCAAGTGTACTGTGCTGGGAGACCCAGGCTCGCAGGACCTCACACAGTTAAGTAATCATCACTTATGCTAATAGCACATTTGACTTCCGTGGGATGACACGTGAGGATGGACTACTGACTTGACTAAGATTAGTAAGAACAGGCATGTTACACAGAACAAATGACTTCTAAATATCCAGCTGCAGCAAAGTGCTGACTCCCATCAGTGAGCATTGTGAGGGTGAATGAAGGGCAGCATATGATCTCTAGAAACCTTGTTGAATGCTATTATTGAATTGGTGACAGTTTTGCAGATTTCTAATCCCTAATAAACCTCAGTTTTGCCTCCTCAGTGGCACACTTCTCTCCACTGCTTTCCTGCTCTGCTTTCCTTTTCTTTTGCCGTCATCCAACAATCCTTTAAAATTATTTTTTAAAAACTCTTTCTTCTTTAATGTTTGAAAATTAATTTTGCAGGTTTGAAAGGTATCTAAGTAACAGCCACAAAGCCACAAGCTCTGCTATTTGCCTGCAGAGCAGACTCCTTGGTAGCATCTCTCCAATGCCCTGCCAAGGTTCCTCCCCTCTGCTCTGCTGGGATCAGTGCAGTCTCCATGCTCATTTAGTCTTTGGCTTCTCCCTTCAAAGCTGACAATAAGGGCATCATACAGGGTACACCATTCCAGTGATTTTGTCTGATAAAATGCCCAGCTCTTAGCTTAGGCCTCTGTTTAATACAATTTTATTCCATACAGGTCACAGAAACAATCAGATTTTGGCCCATATAATCTATAATGCCTTTGAACCAGCACTCCAGGAATGAAAAAATCCTTGTCTCTAACCTGACTTGGTTTCACTTAATTGTTTTTGTCCAGTTTTTTGTCCACTATTTTGTCTCCACTAATTTGAAAAGTATTTTTTGCCCTCCCTGCTTTTTCTACCCTGACCAGAATTTTTAAAAATTCTTCTTTTTAAAAATCTCTGATTCAAGAAGCTTATTCTGAGAGTAATGTACTAGTGACCACTGATGACTAGCTTCTAGGGATTTTACGAAGCCAAGGTTAATTTGTTTCTGAGAGCTGGAAAAAGCCATGAATGGCGAAAAATATTCCTGGTACATGCATAATAACTGGTATAAATATTGTATCCAACACCAAAATCCCAAACATACAACCTGCTTACCAAGGGACCCCTAAATCTGGTTTTGTTTCACTATAATGTAGAGTTGTGTATAAAAGCCACAAAGACCATAAGTATTATATCATTAGTAGTATTCTTAAGTGAGTATTTTCCTGTTTCTTGGGGGCTCGTAGCTCAGCTGTAATGACTGTTCCATGTGTGTCTATGTGCCTGGGTGTTTTGCCAATCACATAAGTGAAACAAAAATGCCCCAATTTCTACAACTTTGCTTTCATTGCACTGTACAGCACTAAAAGCAGAAACAGTTTCCTGAAGAACTCCTCCATAGCAGGCCCTTGAACAAGATGACTGTTTCTAATAAGCAACAGCTGTCGTTGTGGTTTTACTAGTCAAATGATTCATGTCTTTTGCTCAGAAATGATAAGTGGAACAAATGTTTACTTAGATATGTAACAGAGGAACAATTGAAAAATAGTAGACTGTCAAATAGAAATATTTTCCTGTTATCTGATCCTTGACAATTAGTCTGAGCTGGTATTTAGTCAGAAGGCAGCGTCACAGTGGCACGGTTGGAATGGTGAAGAGTTGAGCTCACAGAGCTCTGCACACCAAGCTCAGCAGGGTGCTGTGCCAGTGTCTGCAGCAGCTCAGCAGAGCTTTGGGGTGCACAGCACATCTGTGCAAACTGCCACACCCCCTTTCCTGGCAGGATCCCCTCCTATATTTAGTCATCTTTGAAAGGGAGGTGGTGGACTTACCATTTCCTCTCCTTTCTTCTGTCTCCAGGGAACACCAAAGTTCTGCTCTGCTGCTTGGCCTTGAGTGAGTACCCTCCGTTGGCTACAGCTTCCTTGGGATCATACAGGGTCTTCTGGGAGCAGCAAAGTATTCTAATGCAGGAGATTCTGTTCAAGGACAAAAAGATGGCATTACCCTTTGGATGCTGGGAAGGAGAGTCTAGCAGACCCTTGATGTATCTCTGCTGAGCCTGGAAGCTGCTGCAGTCAGAGAGATTTGACACCCCTGTGGTATCACAGGGCTTAAGGTTAATTTTTTTAAGTGCTAGAGGAAGCAGTGGCAAACTAACTATGAGCCTAAGAAGGCAGCATCAAAAAGTGGTGTCATTTGCCTTTGAAGAGAGGTCTGGGAGCCAAGGAAGAATGGAGAAGGCCAAGGGAGCCTTGGGATGCTCAGTGTGCAAAGGAACCCAGTGTATATCTGTAACTTATTTGAACTTACATGGATACTTACCAGTATGATGGGGTTTGAATCCACCTTTATTTTGCATAGTTTCTGGAGTTTGCAGCTTTGTCAAAATTCTCTCTTCAGTATCACTTTATGACACTGCTCTACATTGTACAGAAGGATTGTCAGAGCTTCGCTTTCCCATCTGTAAAATGGGGGCAATATTTCCTTTCTCCCAGCCTTCATTCAGCTTACAAGGCTCCTGGGACCAGAATTCTTTTCTTGTGTGTTTCTGTATTGTCTCATACAACAAGACCCTGATCTCAGTTGAAGTCTGCAAGTATCATAGAAATACAAATAGATAATAGTAAAGAGATGACACAAAAATGAAATTTTATATTCTGGAGAGTGAAATAAAATATGTACTAAAGTCTACTAAAGTGTAATCATGAGATCAAATGATAAAATTGTTCTGGCAACAAAGAGTTGACACAAATTTGTGAGATTAAACTGAACCAACTCAACGGAGGCTTGTTCTGGTGGTTTATTCATATAAAGTATATGAAAAAAGTAAGTGAGATGATCAAATTACCCTCACAGCATGGATTTTGACATGGATGTAGACTAACCGAGTCACCGGAGGACTGAGCAGGTGCGTGGTTCTAATTATACCCTCAGTCTTGTGAGGAAGGAGCAAACTTCCCGGTTGCTTCCCTGGTGGAGATAAGGTGTTATCAGCCATCAGCAAATGAGAGGGGAGAACAAGGACAAGGCACCTGATGGGAGAAAGAGGAGGAGAGGAGGAGGCGAAGAGAGCAGATTCATAATGCTACTCATCTTTTAAAAATGTATACACACATCGACTCTGAGCCATTTGGATGCCACTTCTCATACTCATTTCTGGTGTCTCTGACTAACCCTTCCTTATGGTGAGGCACACAGAATTAGTTTTTAACATTTTCTCTTTTATGGGCTGGGAGCGAGATATCTGGCTAAATATAATGATTTATTTGTTTATTAATTAATCAACAGGCACGCTAGGAGTTACAATCCAAATTGTCCCCACACACAGGTTTTTATCACCATATCCTAGATCCCTAGGGAAATACACATCTTTTTTTTCAGGAGTATAAATGGACATTTCTATAAATTGCAACTACTTGGGTGCATGTAATATGCAATATTATTCATCTTTGTATTCCAGGTGAATCCAGACTAGACTACCAGCCTCTAGGGGAGTCTGCTTCATATAATTATCAGTATTCAAAGAATGATTGTAGATGTTGTAGCTTAACAGCAGGTGAATGGTCCTTATCTGAATATTAAATAAAGTGCAACTGGATTTCTGGGTTATCTCTGGCTAAATGTTTGCAAAGTCATTAGTGAAAGCATGCAGCTATAATCCCCACCACTCTTCTTACAAAGGATTTCCACTTTTGTTTTTAATTCCTTTACAGGATGAATTGTTCATCTCCCCTTCCTATACACACAGTCTTGTCCCTTGGTTGGACTACCAGAGACATCAAGGAAGCTGCCTTGTAAGTAGTACCTACACTCTGTATTTTTTTTAATCCTAAACAAAAGAAACCAAGAGAAGAGTGACAAAGAGAAAGATTTATTATTTCCTCTGAAGACTATCAGAGCTCTGAGTGTTGGGAAAAAGCTCTGTAGTAAACTGCTCCTTTGTCCTCCCGAGTTCTGGGAACTTTAGCTCTATATTCAGTTTCCTTATTGCATGATCTAAGAGAAGCTTTATGTATTTATTTAGTAAAACCCTTTCCTTATTGTTCTAAAATGGGGGATTTAATATACTTGAAAACTGTTTTAGTAGCTTAATAGTGGTTGTTATGTGAATATAGTAGATAGTACTTTTGAGAAAATTAATAGGACAAAGAAAAAGAACAACCCTCCCCTGCTGAGCAGAAGGGAGAGACCAGACTCAGCATAGGAAAATTACTGGAGATAAAGGAAGAGGAATTACCATGGAATTATACAACACAAGGTTTTTGAAACACAAGTCCTGTTTCAGTCCCTAGACGTGAAGAGCACAGTGATGCTACACTCTGAAGAGGAATTTTCAACACAGACATACTCTACACCAATTAGCTGGGCCAGGTCTTCACCCACATCCTTTGCCAGGCACCACCAAAGCTCTGCACCCACCCTGGGCCATCAGTGGCAAAGCCTGTTCTCACAGTAACTGCAAACATTTTGTTTTGACTGAATATAAAAATCATAGAACATTCAATATTATTTAGCTGAATATTAAAAACCAAACACAGCCCCTCCAAATGGAGCCATCTACAGTAAGCTACATACTATTTATTTGTACATGGACTCCTATTTATTTTGAGCTGTAACACATGCTGACTTTTCAGCACTGGCATAGCCAACCCTCTTGAGTTTCCAAGCATTATACCTCTCACTGCTGCTGTTCCAGGATTCTGCAGGCTCAGGCAGATGTTTCTACACCCATCTGGAAGGCTTTCTGCTCACCTTTGCAGAAATGCAGGGTAGAAACATTATTTCACTAAGGGAGGAGGGGGAAAACACTGAGCATGATTTTGTGCTTAGCTCTGAATTGTCCAAGCAGCCACGCAGTCTCAGGGCTGAGGGAACACAAGGGACTCTGCTCCCCTGTGCCAAAGTCCTGTTTCCTTCCAAGCAAGAAATGGCAACAGCTTTTTCTAGCATGTGAGCACTTCTGTGTATTTTTACTTAAAGTTAAGAAGAATGTAAAGCCAATGACTTTTGGAAGTGCTCTGATTCACACTCTTCAATCCAGAAATGACTATTCTGGAGCCCTCTAACTTTTCTAGCTTTGTTCCTTGGGACATCTTCAATGGATGCTGCTGTGGACTCATTCTGGGCTTTGTACCTACACTACCACTGCCTGCAATTAAGGAAACAGAGCCTGGAGGTGTGAAGTTTTTTCAGTCCCATATTACAGACTATATTCACATGGAGTGAACTGCGCAATAATTACAGTATCAGCTCTGTTGCCCCTGTTTTCATAGTGTTACCAAAAAATAAAAAAAAAAAAAAAAGGAAACTAAGTAAGCAGCGCTTTATGGTTGTGCTTTTAGTGGGAGATTTTTTAAAGGGAAGGGTTCTGCATATTTAGGCAGGACCTTTAGGTACCCTTTTGGAGCTCCTCCTCTAGGACCAGAAATACTTTATTTTGACTGGAACAAACTAAAGAAGTTAACAACTGTGTTCTATTTGGCATTTTATAAGTTAAGAAAACAAAACTTCCAACTAACTACACACCCACCTCACCTCCCCCCCTCCCCAAAAAAAGCTGAAAGGTTCAGCCAAAACTCTTCTACACAGTTCAAAACCCAAATTTTCATTCTTACTCAAGTCTGATCACCTGTAATCACTGGGATTAGCTCTGATTTAACCTTAAAAAAGCACATTTTCTAATGACACTTTTTAGCAATACCTGATGTCATGTTATTTGCATTTGTTACTATTTTTATAATCTCTTGAAATATTTAAACACCTACTTATTTAAAAGCAACTCTTTAAGAAGCCAGCTGCACCTAGAAGCCAATGGCCAAATCCAAATCCATCTGAACCTGGTGGAAATTCTGACACTTATTTCAATGGTGAAATCATAATTTGGTCAAAGTGTACAGTAAAGAGGAAGATGATTTGCTTAGGGAGTGATGAGGGCTGGCTTTGTCCCTGTCATCAACCACATGCTGGCTGATTTAAGAATGAAGCTTGGATCTGCTCACAGCGGCAATCAGTCATCAGACTGGATGCTCTTGTTCAGCCAGGCTAAGCAGTGGGACAGACACAGGGATGTACTGGGAGAGCAAAAAAATAGGGAGTTTTAGAGAACCTGCGAATCCGCCATGTTTCTGTATCATATCCTGAAAAAGACTTAAAGCAGTCAGTTTATCCAACATATGGCTCTTCTGTGGCTGATTGACTGAGTTTGGACCTTGTGGTCTTTATTCATAACTTCCTCCACTTTCAGGGCCGATATTTGCCCGCAGGAGGGCTGCACAGAGCAGCCAGAATATGTGCTCCTGTAATCTGAGGGTGACAGAGATGCTTGCCATCACACATACTCTTCACCATTGCCCCAGCAGGTGCTGCCAGACTCCTGAGCAGATCTGTGATTTGGCAGAGTTTTTAAATATGTGCAGACTGAAACACCCCCAGCAACGCAGGCCTGGTTTCCAGCACTGTGGTAAACACTGTAGTACATATTTTGCAATTGCACAATATTTACATTAGGAATGTTTCTAAGCCTCCAGTACACAATCATCTGTCAGTCTGATGGAGCAGCTGGTGAAGGTGTCCCTGTGTCCCTCTGAGTGTGCTGTGCCACCCCTGCCCTCCCTCTCTGCCCTCTGTGGTGGGGATGCAGAGGGTGGAATGGCACATTCTGGGCTCACACCCATGAGCCAGCCCCATAGAGCCATGGCCAATCCCTACAAACTGCAGTGACTTCCACTGGACATGGGGTGAGCCCTGACCAAAGCCCTGGGTGCTCCCTTGAGTACTGAGCACTTGATATTGAGTGTGTGCCAGGTGCTCAGAGCCCTCAGCCTTTCAGGAAAGGCGGAGGGAGGCCCACAGCAGGTAAATCCCTGTTAGCCATAGAAACATTCCTATACAGGAGAGGGTGCGAGTTATGCAAATATCTACTCTATAAATCTGGTGTGTGGCTTTGAAGAAAAACAAAAAAGCCACTTAAAAATTTGTTCCAAATTTGGCCACAGTATAGTTTTGCTAGTTCAAAGAAATGAAGCTAACTTTATTGTTATTTGTGTTTGGATCAAAGAAAACTATGAAAATAAACATTAGACAGAATGATAATCAACACTGGAAAAGAAATGTTTACTAAAGATTTTCTTCTGTGTTCTCTTACCAGCATTAATAATATTTTCTTTTTCTAAAGTTTTCTTGCTTCCTTCAAAGAGATTGATTTCAGTAGAAAGAACAAACATATGCAAATAAACTGAATGATGTTATACCCCCTGCCCCTATCCCCCCAAACTGCATCAGATAATTCCATATTGTTAGTCTGCATTACATTTTTATCAGTTTTTTGTCTTAATCAGATATGAAGCTCTTGCAGTACATCTCTAGAACTGGGCTGTGACCCCGGTGTGACTCTACAGCACAGAAGCAGCCCTAACCCTGCTGTAATCTAATAGTTCAAATTTAACGGATTTGTTTTTTCAGTGGAAATAATGGCTTCCTGTCACAAAGAGACATAGATTACATATCTGATAAATGGCTTTGGCATGATTTTTTCATGTAACACACAATTAACAGTGCCTTTCATAAGATTCATGGGTTAAGGATTTGGTGAAAGCATGAATAAGTTCATTACTATGCCTTTTCTTAAAAAAAAGCCATCCTTTAAAAACAAATAATACTTTGCTTAGAAAGAGATCACCTATGCTTTCCAGTCTTAATTTAGCCTCAAAACACTATACTGAAATTATTGCCACTGAGTGCTGGTGTATTTTTTTTCATGAGGCATATAATTACAATTGATAACCCAAAATGGAAATGGGATAATTTTGATTTCATAAGCTACCACCCATACGGATACTGAAATTTTCCACATTATAGCTATAATTGTTTTTTGTCATGCCATAAGCCCCTAAACATTACCAACTAATTAATAGCTGAACAATACATAAGGAGATATACAGTTCTGTGGATAGAATTAGGTATTTTGAAGGAGTTCATTATCTGCAGTTTGGTTTTGAAGGCACAGTTCAGAGCTGCTTCTGCTGCCTTCATTGGTTATCTTATCTTCAGGCCACCCAACCACCAGCCTTGCCCTGTGAGTTGCTAACTCCCAGCATTTCCAATGAGGTAATCATCACCTTGTAGTGCAGTGGTGTGAATGCTGGTCAGATGGCCTGTATTTTATTAACAGAAATAGGGTCACAAGTCAAATACATGCTCGGGGTCAGTGAGCAAATACAAAAGAAGATTAGAGGAACAAAAAAATGTGACTGGAGGGGTAAAATCCCACTGGGGGTTAATCGAGCAGAAATGTATCAAAGAATGTAAACTACCCTTTCTTTTGTTATTCATCATATGGGACGCAGTTCCTGTGTCCTGCTGATTGCAGTCAGATAGGGCGTCATCTCCAGAGTGCTGTCCTTTAATGAGCTCCTTGGACACAGCCTTGCAGAGGAGCTGCCAGTAATACTCCTACCTCGGCTATTATTACTGCCACTACTAATAAAACAATAACAAAAATAAGAATTAAAGCCACTTAGCATAAATATATAGATCACAAAGACTTTCTTTGCCTCATATTGCACTATCCAATGACTGCCGACAAAAATAGGAGCAAAACAGCATTCAGTGTCACTTCTCTAGGAGTCTCTTCTGCCTTCAACATCAAACAATTGGACCAAGAATTATTTTCACCAACATACTGATTTAGTTTCAGCTTGAAATCTAAACAAATTTTAAAAAGTATTTCTGAAAAGATGGTATTGCATTGGTATAGTTTTAGATTTTCTGAGAAAGACTGTCTTTTTGAATGATATAATAACAAAAAAGGAGCCAGCAGCCTGAGCAGCACAGAAAGTGCTGGACTTGGTAGGGCCCAAATGGCAGCAGTCAAGAAAAATCATAGAGTACTTACCAAGCAGCAGCTGATTTTCTCTTCTGATACATGTTCATCGCTCTTTCTGTGACAAGAAGCAGAAATTCTGCCTTATTTGAACTACACACATTTGTCTAATTCTTTAAAATCCCAGCAGTAGAAAGATTCCCTTTTCATCAATTTCCATTTATTATGCTTGTAGCTACATATTGTAATATGAATTCTTTTATCCATGTATACTGCACATCTATAGATTTTATGTTTTCACACATCACATGAAAAGCATATTTCAAAGCTATTGCATTATCATGTGCCAGAAGAATATTGCTGTGGGAATGCAGACACATTATCAAAAGTACAGTATAAAACAAGGAGGAGAGAGTCAGGGAGGAAGGAATTCTTAGTTCTATGCCTATGTGCCTCTGACTTACTGTGCCATGTTCACAAAGTCTCTTAATCTTATTTTGGCATATTTTATATATAAAATAAGCAATATGTCCTTCTGCAAGTTTGAAATAAATGTTAACTGGTTCAATCATGCCCTTTGAGAGCAAAATTGGAATTTCTGTCATCAACACTGAGATGAGCCAAATCAGGCTCAGAAATTGTAAATCTTTATGTGCCAAAGAATAAACTACATAGATGAAAATTGCTTGGCCAGACACAAACTGTGGTAGACGACTGAAGGATTAATGAAAAATAAAATACAGTAAATTTAAGTTTTCCCTGAACTGAAATTGAAGGATTCCTTCATTACCTCCCCAGCTCTCTATAGGTGCTTTCCCATACAATTTATTTTCACACATTATATCCCTCCTTCTGGAGTATATGTACTTCATCCTGCATCTTTTAGCAAAGTCTGTATCTAACACATATTGTCCCTTAAGTTTAAAACTAATTTTGTGCTTAAGTGCTCTGCAGGATTGAACCTTTTTGAGGCCACATGCAGGATTTTCCTCCTCCTGGGATGATGGGAGCTGTGGCAGTGTGTGCACGCTGTGTCAGACCTGAGATCAGCTGCCAAGTGTGGACACCCACAGAAGGATTTTCTTTACAGAACTATCTTAAAAATGGAAATGTCTGTCTCCTCCTGCTATACTGGCAGACACTGTTTACCCAAAGATCCAGATACACAAGACCTTGTTATCAACTGCAGCTTTTACACAACTTACAAGTAAGTTAGTGGGTTGGAAATCACACATTTTAGAAATATTTTCTGAGGGATGTGATCATATTTGCTGCCCTTGAAAGTGTTTAATGTTGCATGTTCATTACATATTTCTGTGTTACTTAATTTAAAAGGGTTTTTTTTAAAATACAAATTGCCATGGAGTGGATTTATAGATGCTTAGAAAGTAATAAGAGAGATTTAATACAGAAAAAAAGAAGAACTCCCATAGCTACACTGACATGCAATTAACAGATTTCTAAAAAGCCACTAGCAAAGTGTCTTTCCAAGGTTTACATTGCGGTCATTTGAGTCCTGTCTATGGAACACAGTCCACTAAAACACTACATGCTAAAATCTTGCTGCTAACTTAGTGTAGAAGCACTACTGAGAAGACTTAGATTTTAATAATACAGTCAAAATATTTTAAGAAATATCACTTCACAAACTATAACTAATCAATTTGCACCTGTATTATGTGGAGGAGACACACTATCCACTTTGGACAGCAGTGCTGAGATGTACTGAGGTTTGCAAAATGCCAGCAAGCTCTATTACTACTTAAAGGCTTGTGAATAAGAATTTTACTGCAGTCACAACGTATACATTGGGCTCTTCTAGTAAATTGATCACTCAAATAAAAAGAAAGGAATGTTTTTGATCTGCAAAGAAGATGAGCAAAAAGTAAGCCTGCTCATCTTAACTCTGCATTAGGGAAAAAAATGAACTTTGATCTATCATATTGCAGAGCTGCTTGTATTTCAATGGCAATTTATCAATTTTTAATAGTCAAAGCTCCCAAGTAGTAAAAGCTTCTCAGACTTCCTAATCTAATAGCCATTATTTAAAATTTTTGTTCTGTATGATTTACTGTTCGAAAGAAAGAAAGCAACATAATTTCTTAAGGATTCTTTCTTTTATCAGAATTGCTGAAATGGAGTCCAACACTACTCATTTTGTTCTTCCTCATGCTGGTGTAAAAGTGCAAAACCCCACCTTAATATATCTGAACCTTTCTTACCTAATCTGCCAGACAGCACAGTGTACCAGCAACGGGACTGACTCAAGGTCAGAATGCAGCAGCAGCAGCAGCCCTTCAGGGAGTGCTTCCTCCTGCTGGGATGGAGCAGGGTCGGTGCCACCCCTGCCCTGCTGGGATGGAGCAGGGTCAGTGTCACCCCTCTGCCCTGCTGGGATGGAGCAGGGTCAGTGCCACCCCTGCCCTGCTGGGATGGAGCAGGGTCAGTGCCACCCCTCTGCCCTGCTGGGATGGAGCAGGGTCAGTGCCACCCCTGCCCTGCTGGGATGGAGCAGGGTCGGTGTCACCCCTGCCCTGCTGGGATGGAGCAGGGTCAGTGCCACCCCTGCCCTGCTGGGATGGAGCAGGGTCAGTGCCACCCCTGCCCTGCTGGGATGGAGCAGGATCGGTGTCACCCCTCTGCCCTGCTGGGATGGAGCAGGGTCGGTGTCACCCCTCTGCCCTGCTGGGATGGAGCAGGGTCGGTGCCACCCCTGCCCTGCTGGGATGGAGCAGGGTCAGTGCCACCCCTGCCCTGCTGGGATGGAGCAGGGTCGGTGCCACCCCTGCCCTGCTGGGATGGAGCAGGGTCGGTGCCACCCCTGCCCTGCTGGGATGGAGCAGGGTCAGTGCCACCCCTGCCCTGCTGGGATGGAGCAGGATCGGTGCCACCCCTGTCCTGCTGGCAGTGCCCACTCCAGCCCATCCCAGGGGGCTTGCAGCCTGCAGGGAGCAATTAGGAAGCTCTGGCTGTGCCCCAGCCACCACAACTGCTGCAATTTGTCTTTATGGGGACAGAACAAGTCCCTCTGCTTCCTCCCCCAACAGCAGCAGGGTGGGAGAATGCCTCCCAAGGTGATGGATCCAGCTCCACAGTAAATCCCAGTGTGTCTGGCCCTGTATTCCTGAGACAATGGAGATGTAAGGATACCCAGCACCCCGTGGGCCTATCACAGAAGTGAATCTAAAATAAGCTTAAGACTGTCTTGTTTTAAAAAGGTTACCTTGGCAAGTCCAAAGCACAAGGAGGAGCATTCAAGACTGCAGATCTAAACTTGCATGTTGTTATTGCTAAACATGAAAGCCTAAGGTCAGAATTCAGAATTCAACCACTCCACTCAGAAATACATCAATGTATTTGCTAAATTGAAACCCCACTCGCATCACATCTTATCATAATGTCACAAAATGCAGAAAATTACAAATCAGTTTTAAGGCAAAATACATGACAGCAAAATATAAGTACACAAAAACTACATTAAATATCAGTCTTCATTTGTCCCTACCACTTCAACTTACCTCTCAGTTCCAAACTCCTCGCTGCAGTGCACAGCTTGAGATAGTCTAAGATCCATTTTAGAGTGGACTGAAATATAAATGACAGTTCGCACTACACATGAACATAGACAACTGTATAAAATATTTAAATAAAGACAGAAAAGAACAGAGGAAACCAACAGAGCCTTTGGCAGACCCAGCCTTTGGGAATTTAGCAGCTTGAGATTCATTGCAAATTTCATCTTTAATGTTATTTTTAGTTCAATATTTTGTAGCACTCAGAAGTAAATCTTTGTGTGCTGTCTCTCCTCCTGCTTGTGCTGCTTCCTTTTCTGATCTTTTCTTTTAAAGAACCCTAATATATTTTCAATACAATTGATTTGTGACATGTTTTGTGATATTTGTTAAAGTTACCCTGTTTCTTCATACAATTCAGTGAAAACCATTACACTGTTGTTTCTTTTAAAGTGATGAATATTGCTTGCCATAACTGAACAAAATGAGACCCCCCAACAGTCTTTGTTCCATCACACCTTGTATTGCATTAAATTCTCTGACATTAATTTTGATTCCTGGATTAGAGTCAAACTCAGTTTTTTAACCTCTCACCACTGCTCCAAATACTGCCACACACAGTGCATTTCCAGAGCAGTTTTGATTTTATGCTGGAATCTGTCCTTTGTCTCTCTCTGAAGCAATCTGACCGTAATGATACACAAAACTCAGGGCTGGGAGGTGGTGCAGAGAGGATTCTGGACAACCACCAGCTGTGGGAAGATGGAAACTGGTGAGTTCACACCCCAGTCCACCCCACTGCACACTGCTGGCTGCCCATGCTCAGGTGGCTTGTACAAAGCCTACTCCTATTTTTTTAATGGGCTTTCCAAAGCTTTCCCCTTCTTGCTGTTGCAGAGAATTCAGTGAACTCACTGAATTCATACTCTCTCCTTACTGGGCTTGTGATTTAATAGTTGTGCCACCGAGAATGGCCTTAAAATGAGCTGTTCCACACCTTATGGAAGTGAAACCAGCACCATGATGTGACATGAGATGGGAACCAGGCAGGACATACAAAATAAGGCAAAGGCTACTTATCTGTGCAGTATGAACACTCTGAGATTACTTTTGCTTTAATTAATTTTAATTTCATCAGGCTGCAGCTGGAGTTGGGAATTTTTCCTTTTTTTTTTTTTTTTTTTTTACAGAAGGATTCACAAGAGGAGGAGGAGGATCTTGCCTGATTATAAGGTTTTAAAACTAAAAGAGACTTTTTTATTTCAAAAACCTTGTTTCTAACATACAGAAACATCATTTAACAGTTCCCACAAATGCATGGACTAGGAGCCTCTATTAAATGAGCAGGCATCAGTCTTAAAACAAACAAAAGAAGTATTTTATCTTCACAGTGCATAATGAAATTACAGAACTCATGGCCACAGGATGGTGTGGAGGTCAAAAGTGTAAATGGACCATAAAAGGGATTACATGAAATCATGCAAACGAAATCCATCACTAGCTACTAAACATGATGATCAAGATCCAGCCTCCAAATCAAAATGTCTCTGACACTGATCCTCAGAGGGCAGGAGCACACAGGGGAAGAAGGATTGCTCTGTATGAGAGATATATCAGAGTTCATACACTTTTTCCCTAGACATTTGCTCCTCTCACTCTCAGAGGGAAAACACTGGATATTTTGTCTGACTCAGGGTGGCAGCTACTGCGTGTGTTCTAAAGTCTTCAAAAATCCGAACTCATTTTATTTGACACTGTATGTTTTAGAAATGTTTCCATTTTAAATTCAAGATAATTAGGAAAAAAAGACTGTAAAGAGTCAAACAGAGGGCAAAAAGAAACAAAAGTACCCAGGAAAGATGGAGTTCAGAATATTTTTCATGAAAGTCGTATTTTGCCATAGAGTTGTGTGTCAGGGTCTCATTTTGCACTACAAAAAAATATTTTCGTCCAATGGTTGCAAAAAAGGAAGTCCCCAGTAGAGAAACCGATGCAGTGCCCACCTTCCAAAGCTGCTGAGAGGCTGAAGCAACCTCACAGAACCATCTTGTGAATCTGAAATAGGTCCCTGTGGCCTCTGCAGCACTGAAATCTCCACTTGCCATCACTTTCACTGCATTGAATCACTTGGGCCTCTCCCTTTCTGTGTGAGTCAGGTTGTGAAAACTGAGCCTTCTCTAGCCTGTAGGATTCATAAACACCTGCCCCATTAACCCACTTTCACTATTTGCCTAATGACAACCACAAGTAATGACCTGACTCAAGTCATGTCAATATTCTGCCAAAAACTACCATTTTGCCCTCTTAGCCACCTCCTCCCACCCACCCATAGATTATGGAACTGTGGGATGGTTGCCAAAGAAATGCAATAAAAAGTAGGAAATGACATATACAAATAAAATTCACTTACCTAAAAGCCCTGTTCATCAGATCTCTTTGTGCTGCCTCCTCCCCCACCATCCACTCCTTTATTTCCAGCACTTGTTTCTCCTCTCTCTTAATTTCCTTTTCCTTTGCTGGCTTTTTTTCATCACGTGTTCTACTTTCTGTACTTTTTTTCCCTTCTCTTTTTATGCCCTATTTTTTCCCTTTGGCTGAAAAAGAATAAATGAATGTTTTCATAATTTTCCCTTACTTGAGAGACAGTGAAGCATTATGGTGTCACTTTACCATTTTTGCTCCCTCTTCCCAGTTTTTCTGCCACCTCTTCTGTTGCTGTTTTGTACCTTTTTGTTGGCCTTCCTCCACAGCCATCAGTCCCCCCTTGCAAGTATTCCTTCCTCATGTCCTGCTTGGAGCTCCTTAGTGCAGTCTGAAATGATCCAGATTTCCAGGTGGATTTGCTGGGCTTCTGAAGTTTGGATGGTGGAGAAAGGTCATCCTAAACACGTGAGGCAATTCTGAGCCCTTCTGACAGAACGTTTCTGGGTGCAGGGATGTGGCTTTAGGGAGAAGCAGGGATGTGAACTGGAGCAGAGCAGAGTCCTGTTCCAGTTGTCAGGGGGAAATATCTCCCCTTGCTTCACTCTTAGACACTTATTTCATTCTTATTTCCTTGGCCTTCAAATGTTCTAAATCACTGCCTGAGAATCCATTCCTAAAATCTGGAATCTTTATCCTCATGGATGTCCCTCCTGCCAAGAGTACACGACGTTAGGAACAGCACTCTGTTTTAGCTTTTGCTTGCTCACATTTTCCTGGTACTTCAAACCCCTCTGAAGACTCTCTGTGGATCCCAGCAGGATTTTGCTGCTCTGATTGGGGCTGCACTTGTTGCAGGGGAGCCTGGCCCGTGCTGAGCTGTGGGCCCTGGTGGCTTTGCAGGGTCGTGTCCAACCATACAGTGACCACAAACTGTTGTTCTTCAAGACTGGCTATAAACCATTGAATGCATTTTAATTCATCTCTCTGCCCCTTCATTCCTGTTAGGCATAAGTATATTCAAGACTTGTAGGGAGGAACATTATTTCAGGTTTGAGAGACAAAACGGTGAAAAAATGGAAGTGGCATTAGCTTTAGCATATACTTTCTATGCTAAGAATTCAGAGAATGAGGGATTAGGTCTAAAGTAACAAGTAGAGAATGGAAAAGAGCCTGACTAGTTGAGAATTTCATGTGTAAACATTATTCTAGAAATAATCTTTTTGTGTTTCTGTTCTTTACCTTTTTAACAGCACAATTACCCGTGACAATATCAATTGAACAAGACATTTAAAAAAACCACACAAGCCACCTTAATGAAATACCATACACAGCTCAAACAACAAAAAATATTCCCATTTTGGGGGCTTCTCTCCATTTATATTAATGATCACTTTTCTGTGGAAGAATCGCACAATATGGGTTTTTCCTGCTTCTTCATAATAGGTCATTCATTAAAGAAAATACTGGGAAATTATTTTCTGTGTCGGTGGATACAGGATGCCATCTGGGAGCTGAAAAATTGAACAGAAATAAGACTGGGGAAAAAAATATTAAAAACATGAAATGAGTTGCGCTTACAGAAACCAGAGGAATACTTTCACGATCCCAGCCCCATCAGATAGGCTGCAGTAATTGGCACCTGGTCCATTTCTGCACTTCCTGCTCAGCCCTCCCTGGGGCATTCTGTGTCACATTTCCCCCAGGTCCTGTCCCCTCTCCTGCTCGGGCCCAGGCTCACCAGCACCGCACGGATGCTCTTTGCCATTTCCTCCTGCAGCTCTTCCCAGCTGGCTGCTCCCTGGCACTTCTCCATCCCTCTCCTTTCTGCTTCCAGTTTTTCTGCTTCCTTTATTCCAAGGTGCTCTCTAACCAGCCCCGTAACACAGCGCTGCTGTGAGAGATCAGTTCTCCTCCCAAACAGGTACATCAACAGCTCCAAAACCAAAAGGTACATCAGAAATCCTCTTAAAATGGCAAATTGGCTACTCTGACTCCAGTTCCAGGATAATCTAAAATTCAGTGTTCACCTTCCTGGGGTAAGGTGGATGGCTTAAGTTAGAAGGGGGATGCCTACATCAGCTGATAAGGAAATCACAACAATGTAGTGAGAAATATATTAAGATGAATATGGCCATATGCCAATTTTTCCCCCTCATAAATAAGACCCTTGTTTACCAAATGTTCAATTTTGGTTATGTCACTATAAAAATCAAGCAGCTGGTAATTCAGGCTTGATTAGCAGGTCTCCAGTTTTGATTAGTAAATTACTGTAGTAATCAAGGTTAATTCTCATTTCAGAGCTATGCCACAGATTTTATTTCTTCCAGGCAACTGGATTTATCATTCTGGAGAAGGAATATTTTAATAAATATTACAAAAATATCCAGAAATAGATAAAAAAGCCTATTCAAAGGGGTTTTGAAAAAATGGGGAATCAGAGCAGCAATGCTGCTCAAACATGAAACGGTTAATGTCCTAGGAATAAAATTCCAAGCTGCAATTTTGCAGTAGATTTCCACATAATATATGCAGAGATTGCATTGCTAATTCCTTTTACCTAGTGTTTCTATTTCTATCTTTAAAAATTGTTTTCTTTGGATCTTCATCTTTCATTTTAAAAGAAAAAAAAAGTATACAGAGAGGCTTAAAAAGAAGCCCAAGAGACCATTATTAGTATAAAGATAAACAGTAGAATGGATTCTAACTGAGCCAGAAAACATCACTGTAGAATTTACATAAAATTTAGTTTTCAACCAAACATATTGCACATCCAGTTCCAGCTCATCTCATAATGAATATTCAAGCTTTCGAATGACCCACATGTCCCATAAGTGAGCAAGAGTCCCCAAAAGCCATCATTGTTGTTGAAGAGGCACAATATTAAAAAACACTGAGAATTCATTAGGGATTTTTTTTTTCCATGAAACTTTTACAAAATCTTTAGCCTGCAAATGCTGCGATTATTTGAGCATACAAGTCTGTCAGGGATTTGAGGCTGGATAACAAACTCTTATATGGTTTTTAATTAGGATAATATTATTATTTTCTAGTCATAATTCTGGGTCAGATTCTGTGTATCTCTCTCACGTCACTTTTTTATAATTAGAGACTAAATTATCTAAAATAAATATGAAGTTTTGCTTTATCTACTCAGTACTGCATGCTTTTCCCAGATAGGAAAGAATAGGCAATTTTTAGATCTACCACAGTATTCCCCTCAAAATATTGAGATAAATTTCTCCCCATTAACACAGAAAGAATTTACTAAAGAAGCCCCAAAATATATATACACAAAGACCAATTACTGAGAATAGAGTAAAAACTGAATTCAGTAAAAAATTATGCAATTCCTATGTCCTTTGGGGGAAAAAGACAACGAAACCATGAACCCCAAACTGTCTTTTCTGGAAAAAACATGCCACATCCTTTTGTAAAAGGCTGAGCAGGAACCTGGAATTTACTACTGTTTCCATATTCCACTGGACTAATTTTGCTACGAGTCCCTTTCCTTATGCCCATGGAAATGGGGGTTTTGAATCAGAGCAGGATCAACCGTGCTCCTACTTCAACACCTTTTCCCTGATGATAGAAAACACAAAATGCTGCAGAAGGTTCCTTCCCAGGGCTAAAGTCAATAGCTGTCTTATGGTCTGAAGCAAGGAGATCCTTATCCTTCCTGCATCTTTCCCTTTATAAAGAAGGCCTAGATACTTAACATGAGGTCTTATCTGCATGGTTCATTTACAGCCCAGCATCTAATGACCCAAACATTGGCAGAAAGTGGAAAGCAATCTGATCCATGAACATTTATATAAGATTAACACTTTGTTAAAATAACAATCAATTTGAGCGGAAAGTGAGCTGGATTTACTGAGTATGTTAAGACTTGTCTCACTTTCACACATCAGCAACTTAGGAAGCCCCAAAATTTGCAAGAGAAGAGGAGAAAAACATATTTTCAGGCAGAAAGCCTGTAAAACAAACATTATACTGCGGGGGAAAAAAAGTGCGTGCTCTTCGCAGTCTGTCTTATACATGCAAGACAAGATTCACCTGGGGAAGGCAGGGCTGGGGTGTGGGGAGAAGCAATTGCAACCAAGGCCCTGCATTGATAGGGGACTTCCACAGATTTCTGGCTGGTCTCCAGTGTACAGCAGCTCCTTGAATCTGGCAGATTTTACTCACTGCTTTTGCGCGTGTTTTTATTTTTGGCTTTGGCTTTCCTCTCCTTTGCGGCTCTTCCAAGTTCCAAGGGAGGAAGCACACAGCTGTCGTTCCTCAGGAGCTGCACAGGACACAGTGGCCCCTGGATCCACCTCTCCCACCAACGCTTCTGATGCAGGCACGTACAAAGAGCTTGAGATTCACCCCCAGCTCCACTCCTGGCCAAGCTGATTCCCCAAGGACTTTGGCGAATTGTAATCAGCACCTTTCGGGCTATGGCTGCAGTATGGATAAAGATATATTTGAGGATATTAACAAAATTCAGAATAACATCCAAAACTACAGCCCCCAGAAGTTTTGTGTTGCCCTAATGGGAGATAAAAATGTTGAATGGGAAGGAAGAACTACCTCTAGACCCCCTGGGCAAAGACAGGGTGGCCTACAAGTGACTCTGCTGGGTGTTCACCACCCTTTGCCAACCTCCAAGCAACCAACATGAAGGAAATACAGCCCTGGAAGCACTGCAATCTTGTTATCCCCTGCAGAACAATAGTTTTCTTAAAAGCAGTCTGGCCTAGTGTAAATGAGAAAAGTCAGAAGGTTTCTGGAAAGGTATTTATTTTATCCACAGGTAGGATTGCAACACTCAATGTGATAGTCTCTATGTAGGGTGATTAATAATATGTTATGTTCCTTGTTTTGAGTAAAGACTATAGGCCAACTCCTGCCCTGGCTCAACTCCCATTGAAGTCAATTGTTTAGCCTGAAAAATGGATTACAGGATGTGGCTATAATTTATGCATATAAAAATGCAGAGGATTCTACTTTAGAAACAGTAATTTTTATTTATGTGCACAGCAGTGGTGCCTAGAACCTGGGATTCTTCACTCAGGACAGTATCCAAATGCACAGGAATCCCAGGCATGGTCTGTACCCCAAAGAGTCTTTGATCTAAGCAAAAGACAAGCGACAGCAAACAGATGGGGAGAGGGGCAGAAATGACAAGGTAACTGGGAGATAATTATGATCACTATGCAGTCACAGCACATCAGCTGCTTAACCACTATCATTTTTTTTAAGGTGTCACAGCAGAGCAGAGTTTCAAGGGAGGATGTGAAGAAGGGCAGGTGTGGTAGCTTGGCAGATTTTTATAGGAGTGGACCCTTGGAGAAGAAGACAAAATGACTACAGTCCAAAATTTAAAAAAATCTACATTTCAAGCAAAAATCTGTTGTGAATGGTGGATACACATTCTGTCAGTATCTCTTGGATGTGATAGTGATAAACAGTCCTGGGAAGCCTATGTGGGCTTTAAAATATCAATGGGATGTTTTGGCTGCAAGAAAAAAGAAGGAGCTGATGAAAGGAAGAGGGACACGATACAATATGAGCTCTGAAAATGCACCTCTGCAGTAGAGTCAGAGAGAATGGGCAAGGCATGTTCCTGCCAAGGCTGGAGAAACTGGGACTTAGTGCTGGGCTTCAGGTTGGGGTTGTGCTTGTCTAAAGGTCAGACATGAAGTACAAGAATCAGGTTTGTGCTAGCAAGCATATATTGAGAAAGATGTAGAAAGACTATTTCTAGAAAGACACAGTATCTAGAAAAAAAATTGAGTCTAAAACCTGAGATGGCAGTGCTAAAACAGTGATCACACCTTTAGTTTTTGTTTCGCAAGATGCTGCTGGCATGAGAGTCCCTGTACTTAAAAAGAGGAACACTTTTGAGCCTTGTTATATCTTAGTTCATGAACAAAGTATATGGAAAAGTGAGAAAAACAGACAACAAAAAGAACAAAAACTCCTCTTTAAACATTTTATGGCTTTTTGGTTTACTTTTTCTCCCTACAACATTAGTAAGCCTATATTTCAATAAATAAACCAATGAAAACAAACAATTTCTTTTTGTCACACATATTTGCTCCATTTTTGTGTGTCATTGTGGGAACTGAGTAAGAGAAACTTAGGCATGGAGCTGCTCACACAAACTGTAGGAGTAACTTTTGGAGAGCCTGACTATTTGCAACTCCAATCTTATTGTGAGCAAAAATAGAAAGGACACTCTGCATGCTACTGCAAAGCAATTTTTATATTATAAATATGTTTAGGTGGTATCTAAATTACCACCAGAGCTCTGACCTTGATTACAAATGATCATAAAGTAAAGAATACTTTGAAGTGCCCCAAATTGTAGATCAAAATGCTTATATATTCATCACTTTGACTAAGATCCAGCCAAGATTTTCTTGGCTAATAAAGACTGTAAATTAAATGGAAAACAGGCCCAGTAAAGAGAGGTCATGGCTGCTTTTTTAAATGCTTACAGTCCTTTAGGGCAGGATGTCTGTGCTGCTTTAATTGTTTAGAGTTTCACTTTCTGCCATGGGAGCTGCAAATGTGCAAGCCTCTGTCTCATAATGCTGCAATATAAACCTCCATTTAAACTTGATGGGTCCCTTCTCATTGGAGTTTTATTTTCCAGGCACTTTTGTGATGTGCTCTTTTATGAGCAGTGTGAATAAATATGATGGCAATATTACCTATGCAAATGGGCAGAACTAAAATGTCTAGGGTTAAGAAAAAACAACAAAAATTCTGCTTTAAAACAGAAACATAAGCTACATTTTTCTTATTTTAATAATGAGTTTGTTCTTGCCAGTCAGCATTTTTCTGCATCACAAAGTACCCATGAGCTGACAGGCAGAATGTGAAAATGCACCTAATTTCAGTCTCACTTTGATTCTTCTTCGGTCTGGAGATCAGTGACCACACAGGGACTGCTCAGCAGTCCTAACTTTTGAGAGGATCAGACCCTTTCCTCACCTACCCTCTCCTAGTCCACCCAGAGAAGCTGCCTGGCTGTGCTTGATAGTGTGCAAAAAAATTTCCTGTTGTACTAGCACCTATGATTTATCACACCATCCCTAGTGGGGGTGTTATGAGCAGTCCTCTGCGTTCCCTAATGAGCAGATTTTGGTTGGTTGAGGACTCTCCAATGAATCAACTTTAGAGAAAGTCTTGAATGCCACTCAAAACAAACATCCTTGGGGATCATGGACTTAAAATATAGGACAAATTTCCACTTTTAGTCCTGCTGGAAAGTTGTGATCTCCCCAGACTCTAAATGGTTTCTATATTTAAGTGATAAAATCATTGTGACTCACCAGAGCAGGGCATTGCATGATCTCCAATTCTGTCATTTTGTTTGCCTGAAAAGGAGCCAAGAATGACGATTTACAAAGCAGATTATGGATTTTGTACATCTCAGTGAAAAAATGTGATTGTTAGAGAAAAGTGAGCTGTCAGCTGTGCATGATAGTCATGCAAGGGGTGTAAGTGGAAGGGCAGAAGATGGGAGAGCTTGAATGCATTGTGTGCAAGTGGTAAAACACCCCATCCTCAGTTATACTAAATTAAAATTTCAGTTGTGCTAGATTCACCCTACACTGAAGTGCAGATTTCTCAGGACTAGCCCAGAGATTAAGCCTAACTGGGGTGTCACAATATTATTTGGAAAAGGCACTCTTTTGGAGTGGATAGCACAGCAGAAAATAGACAATAGCCAGTACTTCACCATATAGTACAGCTCCTCTGGAAAATTTACACTGCTCCTAATGATTTTTTCCTATTCTTTAAGCCAAGGGTTGGCCAGATTCTGTTTTTAATTACACCATTGTAGAGCTGAAATAAGAATACAAGATTCCATTGAACTGATAAGGGTTTTGTTAAAAAAACCCAAACAAGAACCACTGAAGTCACAAACGAGACATTTCTATGTTCCCTGTATTCTGCACTGTGCTTTTTCTTCATCTCCTTCCTTGCCACTTTTCTTTCTCAACCTCTGTATTTATTTCATTCCATCCTCTCCTACCCATTCCTATTGATGTTTTTTATGGCTTTGGGTGGGTGGTTAATTGGCATTAGGAAGAAAAGCCACACAGGAACATATCCACATATAGTACCAGCCAGAGCACCTGCCTCCTTTCTCTTGGTTAGCTCAATGTCATTATGAAACAACCTATATATTTATTATTTAAACAATATTACACAGTAGGAAAAAAGAACACTGTGGTGTTTTGCAAACAGGGAAAAGGAGCAGTTAAATGAGTGTCTTAATTCCTTGCTATTGAGAAGCTGTTACTATAACAAACAGCAGCAAGACTTTTAAATCAGGCCTCTGGAACAAAGCATTCCAGTGTCACTTTTACATTAGTGATTGCAGTTGATGTCATTTTCACAAAACAAAATTATAACCAAAATGGATATTTCAGGTCAAAGTGCCACAAAGAGTATATAGATACATTTCCATCAATAAATCTGCCCTCTTCCTGCCCTGACATAAGTGTTCAACCCCTTGTGATTGACGTTTTTACCACTAAATTATACTATGTCTGCTTCTAGAAGAAATGTCTCCATTACAAAATTAGCTAACCATCAACATACTATAAAATAACTTCAACATGGTGTCATTTCACAAGAATATTGATTCTCACAGACTTACTGGATTAAATCCTGGTTTCCCATAAAAGGAGCAGCCATTATGTCTTTGGTAGACAGAAAAATATATATCGTGGAAAGATGTATATTGGGGTGATTAAAGCTTCATTGCTGAGCTCAAAAGCACAAGATTTTGTCCTGTGGCAATCTGAAATAAAGAAAATGGTCAAAACATTAGTTTGAATTATACATAGGAACAAGGCTAAAAACTAGCTACAAGTCTGTCATTTTATTTTCTTCTGCTGGAAGATACTTCTGACTCTTGGTTCCATAGGAAAAGTCATCAGTTACTCTAGATTGACTACTGAGTCTGGCAAAATCTTGTCAAGACCTTGTACATGTAACTTTTCCTTCATTTACCCCACCTTTAGTGCTAATGGAATTTCTCATACCTCACAAGATGTTGTGACTAATACCTGGCAAGACTTTGAAGTTCTTAGCTGAGCAAAGCTATTAAAGAGCAATCATGATATGCAGCTGTAGTTTCTTTGTATATCAAAACTGTAGATAGAAAAGCTACTTCGAGAACAGATTTTTCTATGGCCCTCTCTGCTTTTTTTGAGTTGCCCTATATTTAGCATTGAAGTAATAGTGGGGTAAACTCATTTTGGGCACAATTTCATGTTTTAATGAAATTACATTGGGGATAAATTTGGCCCAATTATCTGTGGCGACTTGCACATCAGAGAAGTTCCTAAAGGAGAAAATACCACTTTTATGACCACAACTCAGTCCTGGTACACACAATATTTTGAGTTTCTGATTTCTTCAAATGCAGATGATAAACGATGTCTGCAGTAAGTGAGGCCAATGTCAATTGTTGTACACACTGTGCTATCCTGAAGGTTTCTAGTCTGCTGAGGGCTGGTGGTGTGCTCAGAGAGGGGGGGATGAACAGCTGCCAGATCTCTCACTTTCAATCAAGTACTTTTCATCTCTCTTCATCTTAAAATGAGAGTATTTAAAATCCAAGTGGTGCTGCACTACCTTTTGGAGCAGGACTGGGTGCCATGCCAGCCCCGGGAGGACTGTCAGTAAGGAGGTGTAAGAAGGGGGAAGAAGGAAGCTGCTGGGGAGGGTTGAAATGACGATGTCTGTGCAGGGCAGCCTTGCATTCCTTGAGAAGTAGCTGCAATGGCAAAGCCCATCCCTCGTCCACAGCTTGTGCATGTTTGTGGGGCAGGGGCACACGTGGGGCTCTGCTCAGCAGCTCCGTCTCATTCTGTCTCTGTGGCACGGAAAAGGAGCGCTCACCTTGGGAGAATCGCAGGCTGCAGCTGCCTGCTGGTGAAGGATAGTCTGTCACCATTCATCCCTGCCCATTATGGCTCAAAGAGGACAATGTTACCAGTCTCTGCCCATTCAATCCTTTTTTGTTGGCACATTACTATTTTATCATTTTGATCTTCTCCCTACTGAAGATAAAAGACACCATGGGCGGGATTCATGAATGACTACTGTTATTTATCGACCCAGGACTTTTTGAACATTTTTTCCCCTCTGATTCATGAACCACTTTTCCATATTCGAAAAGCAGTTCATAAATCGTTCAGCACCAGCAGAAATTAATAATAATGAATTCATTTACATAAAAGGACTCATCCTGCCAGTTGCTGATAATGTTTGAAGCCAGAACCTTGTCGGCAAACAGGAATTTTGCTGGCAGTGCAGGAAATAATCTTTTGTTTATAAATTAATTAAAACATACTTTTCCTCTGCTTTTTAGAGCTGTTATTGGGCAACATAGTATGCATTTTCTTTTCTTTTTAGTTTTTTTAACTAAAAAATGGTATTGCCCAGAGTGGAAAAAGGGATATTTGGTAGCATTAAGTGTCAGACTTTTAAGAGAGAGGAATGTGTTTTGATTTAATTTTTTGAGTGAGGGTTTCTTCTTAAGCCACTGACAGTCGCATTTTGCGAGGGTTGGTTTGAATGTATTCTTTCCTGTGTATCCCTCTGCTTTCAGTCTTCCCCTCCCTAAGTCTCATCCTGAGTTCCAAATTCAAGTGAACTTAAAATCATAACAAGAACCTCCCACGTTTCCTCTGGACTCAAACCCACGAGTTTCACATGATTCTGATGCAAAGCTATCTATAATCAGTCCCAGGTTTATTTTTGGAAAGGAAGGATGACCCTGAGTGAACACTTCTGCAATGCCAGTCAAGGGGTGGAGTGTGTGAATGGATGTTTAATGTCCTCTTTGCCACACATGTGCTGTGTGTGTTTCATGGTGTCTGACTGCCCCAAAGCAGTGCCCCTTCCCCAGGACTTACATCATTAACCCCAATGGAACTCCATTGGAGTGATATTGCTGCAAGAGAAGGAGGGTTTTGATGCACAGGGCAGAGTTTCACACCACACTAAAGCCCAAGCGAAGCTGCAGGCTGTTGCTGTGAAGAGAACCCTGCTCCCCCTCACCCAAACCTCATGGTCTTGCTATGGAGTGGGACAAATTTCACAGAAAAATAACACTTACCAGCCCACCCCACACATTTTCCTCTGGATCACCAGCCCAGCAGGGTCATTTCCACACATCCCTCACCCCAGTGCTTTCCTGGCAGGCCTCGGGCTCCTCCAGGTGACTCCAGGTGCCGGGGGATCTGTAGCTCCTGTGCAGCATCTTCTCTCCCCATATGCTCCTCATGGAGACCACATGCCTACAACAAAGTTCAGCTTCCAGTCCAGAGCTCAAGCCTACAAATTGTGCACATCAAAATCCAACATTGCTACATTTTCAGTTGCTTTTTGCATTCAGGCCCAGCTCTTTCCAGAGAGAGCCAGGAAAGCCCCATGCATGCTGCTTTTCTAAGTCACACACGAGAGCACTTGGAGAGACTTGCAAGGAGGGAAATGAAATAACCATATGAACATTTTACACAAAAAAATAGCCTAATTATCTCTTAATATTTTGAAAAGAGTAAAACACTCAAGTGTCAAGTATCATTGCAAACGAGTGGAAACATTTCTTAGCTTGTTTATTTCTGTATGTGCAGCACCATTATTGGAAATTGGGATATGGAATATGATTTGCTGGTTTATTCAATTTTTTAGTGTTGGAATTTGTCATTTGGTATTCTGATTTTTATTTGTATTTAAGCTTTTGCTTGGCAAACACAGAACTGAGTGCTATCACAAAGAAAGACTAGAAGTTGGAAATGCATATTATTAGTCTGATCTGCATCATATATGTATATGGTTTCAATAGAAAAGCCACTTTTAAAAACAACAACAAAAGGCCTGAATTGTCTGTTTCTACTTTTGCTCTTAATTGGTGACATCTGGGTTTGTTGGTATTGAATGAAACTTTTATTTTGTGTTTTTGAGAAGGAAGAGTTGGCTGACTAGTTGTCTTTATATGGTTTAATTTCCTCTCATGTCCCCTCCTCTTTCATTTTGCTGTTTGAAGACTTCTAAGGTAAATAATAATGGAGCCAAAAGAGCTCTCCAGACAATTCACTGGACCGTTCTGAGCTGAAGCACTTACCTGTGGCACGAACCTGAGCAGCTCACTTCAACTTTACGTCTTCATCTGGAAAACAGAATTAATGATTCAGCTTAGAAAACTTTGGGTTATGTTCACCAAAATCCCTGTATAAATCCAATATATTATACTATTAATATTCAGATCACCTTTTCTATGTAAGCTTCTATGTAAGAAATGGCACGTTGCTTCTCCAGTCTGCTTGATATAAGTTTGGGTAATTATTGATATTGCCAGTTTATACCAGTGTGTGGCCAGAAAGAGCCTCTCACAGGGCTGTCATAGCTGTATTTGTCACATTTGATCCTTAGCTTTAGCAACTTCTTATGGATTTCACCAAAAGAAGGAGATATGAAGAGGAGAGTATTTGGATGTGGATCAGAAAACAGAAACTGGAATCAAGCTTCTCAGCAGAAAACATCTGAGGGAGAGGGGAAAGTCCTGTCTGTGGCAGTAAAATGGCAGGCTAAGCAGATGAAAGAAACATTCATAATGTTGGGAGCCCACTTTCCTCAGTGCATAAATTTGAGACAATGAAAATGTAATGGCCAAAGCATTTAGAGAGGTGATTGTGACAAGGACAGGAGAGGGGAGGGGACCTGGATCACACTGTCAACAGCTCGAAGTGAAGCTGTGTTTGCTACTGGAGAGGAGACACCAAACTGGGAAATAATTTATCCTTAAGGTCCCCCAAAATGCATTCCTTTCCAAGCAAGTGAGCTGTCAAGTGGAGACTGCAAACAGAATCAGGGGCTGTGACTGACTGTGCCAGACCATGACTCTCCACAGCACTCAGCTGCACGAGAAAGATCTTTAGCAATATGCAAAGTTACTGCACACCAGGCAGGCTTTTGAAAACATCCTACTGCAAGTGAAACTGAAGTATAATAATGTACCAGCCCCGAGCAAAGCCTGTTGGGAGCTGCAAAGTGCCACTAAGTCTTGATCCCTGTAGGAGCTGCAGATGTTGCTGGAAGCCACTGCTAACAAGAAGCCAAGTCTTTAGCTGCAGCTGCTCATCACCTCTGAGGATTTGGCCTTCGATTTGAGCAGCCCACAGACCCTAAAGCCCAATCCTAGGAGGCTTCTGAATAAGCTTTAGGAGGGGGTAAAATCTGAGGGAAGCTTTCAACCTTCTCAGTTAGTTTTAGTAAGGATCTTCAAAGTTATTTCCATGAGGAAAAGGGCTGGAAAAGTAACTTGCTTAAAGAAAATCTGGATTCTGTTACTGTCCTCTTCCAAACACAGCAACAAAGTTTTCAAGAACGGGCCAGGTCAAAAGGAAAGTGGGAAAAGAAAGATAAAATAAAGGCAAATTACTTATTGTAAGAATCAGTATGAAAATGCAATCATGGCAAATCATGATTACTCATTTTCACACTTCTGCAAAAATCTGCATGTTTTCCAGTTATCAAATAACTCAAAGATTTTAAAACATCAAATAAACTTTTTGTCAAGTTCCTGCCAAACACAACAGATTCTACCACACGGTCTAAGTGGCATCTAAAGCAAATGGCAAGTTTTAAAATGTAATGGCTATATAGATTTTAGTGTATTTTCTGGCATTTATTTTTGGTTGACATATGAGGGAGCCTTAGCCATGAGATGCCAAATGTCTTACCATTAGTTTCCAGGGAGAAGTCCCTGTTGCCTTGTTGCACTGGGGCTTGAAGCTCTAATAAAAATATTGTAGCCTTCATTCAGTATATGCACTGCTCCAAACTTCGACAGAGCATCAATTGGATTTCCCAAAATTCTGAAAACAAGCACAATATCTCTGAAATCAGAAAAAAAAATAAAAATCCAAGAAACAAGAAATTGAAAGCCCCAGTATACTCGGTTTCTTTATATTCACATGATGACTTCTGAATGTTGAGGGATTAAGTCTTAAGGTATATTTTTGGGATCACACTTTCAAGCTTCCTACATAATCATGAGACCTAGAAAGTTTTGCTTTACCTTTAAAAAAATTCTTTTTGCATTTGCAGGAGCTGAGGGTTTAAATAAAGCATCAAATACCTCGAAGTTCATGATAAAATAGTAAGAACTGGCAAAGCTGCCTATGATAACAAGCAAAACTCATTTCAGAAGCTAGTAGAGGAAGAGAGGAATAAAGTACAGTCCAAGACAGGAGAAGGTTTTGAAATGTTACCAGTTTGGAAAGGCTGCATTTTTTCATTAGCTTGGCACTGTTGTGAGTGGCTATCTCAGGTGCCAAGGCGTGAATTTTTTGTGGGCCTCCCTGAGAGTAACCACTCACTAACAATTTCAGTCCATTCCCACTGTTTCAGATTGTATTTCTCTTTTGCATCTGATTATTTTAGTTCTTTGTCAGAATTTTCCACTTTTTTTTTTTTTTTCTTTTTTTTTTTTTTTTTTTTTTTTTTTTAAGATAGGGAGCTCCTATTCCCTCCTTCTATCCAACCTCTGCTTCCAGCAGGAAAGGACAGGGAAAGAGGAAAGGAAAGGAAAGGGAAGGGAAGGAAGGGAAGGGAAGGGAAGGGAAGGGAAGGGAAGGGAAAGGAAAGGAAAGGAAAGGAAAAGAAGGAAAGGAAAGAAAGGAAAGGAAAGGAAAGGAAAGGAAAGGAAAGGAAAGGAAAGGAAAGGAAAGGAAAGGAAAGGAAAGGAAAGGAAAGGAAAGGAAAGGAAAGGAAAGGAAAGGAAAGGAAAGGAAAGGGAAAGGAAAGGAAAGGAAAGGAAAGGAAAGGAAAGGAAAGAAAGGAAAGGAAAGGAAAGGAAAGGAAAGGAAAGGAAAGAAAGGAAAGGAAAGGAAAGGAAAGGAAAGGAAAGGAAAGGAAAGGAAAGGAAAGGAAAGGAAGGAAAGGAAAGGAAAGGAAAGGAAAGGAAAAGGAAAGGAAGGAAGGAAAGGAAAGGAAAGGAAAGGAAGGAAAGGAAAGGAAAGGAAAGGAAAGGAAAGGAAAGGAAAGGAAAGGAAAGAAAGGAAAGGAAAGGAAAGGAAAGAAGAAAGGAAAGAAAGGAAAGGAAAGGAAAGGAAAGGATCTCTGGATTAGCCTGGCTGGTGTCTCACACTAATACAGTAAATTAGCTGCATTTGAAGCAGTCCAGGCAGGCATCAAAACGTGGCAGAAATGGTGAGCTGGAAGAATCATCTAGAGCAAGGCTTTCCAAATATTTTTGAACTGCCTGATTAATATAAACTCTCAAAATTTCTCATATATTACCAGACATCAGATTTCTCACTCTGTCAAAAGGACCATTATTTCTAAGGACCTCCACCTTCAACCCCTTGCAAAGTGAGAGGATCTCACCACTACTCCTCACAAAGACATTATTGAACCTGTTCCTAAAATATCTTTGGCATAAGACAACATAATTACTTTCTAGAAGCTGCTTCCAGTGCTTCACAGAAGGAAACTCTGCTGAGACCATTCACAGAATATCATCTCTGTTTTCCCCAGCAGACATGAAAGAAAATGGATGGCAGTTCTATTTTCTAACACCTCCCTTCCTCTGTTTTGCTTCCTCCATTCAGGTCCAAGCACTGTCTTGCAGCAGACATGGAGTGACATTCTGGTGTATCTAGAACAAAAAGTTTCTCTCAAGCATTAGGAAACAACCCCAAAATAGCATAAGAAATAGAAAGAGTGATGTAAATCAACTGGTATACTTCATTTCACTATCAGAAAGGAGGAATCTGTGGGTTTAACCTAATTTTTATAAGCTCTTTCCAAATACAAGAAGCATTAAATTGTAAATGATGGATGTATTTGTCTTAAATAAATGCATGTAGTTACTTATTCGGTACTTTCAATAGGTGTTTTGGATATGCAATTATATGATAACCAGCTCTAAAACATTATATATTTATGTAATATTTACCTAAATTAGATATCTAGAAATGCCATGGAAGTTGCTTTCTACTTTTAAAGGTCACAAGTTTTACAGTTTTAAACCCCTGGTACAAAGATAGAAAGCATATGGTACATGTTTTAATGGGATGTTTTAAAAAACTTGAGATATTGAAGAACATGGTGAGGCGTTTAATATCATTTAATATCTCGGTTGCTTACAGCCAGATTACACCTGAGTTATAGAAGTGAGAAATAGACATGGACACAAATTTTAAGGTGAGGTGTAGCTGATGAGGTCGTTGATGACCTCAGTTCCACTCATAGGTGTAGCTCAGGTAGCTGCTAGAACAAATATAGAGATTCTTCCACTGATGCTCAAAACCCAGCCCTGCCTCAGGCAAACTCAGCTCTATCCACCTTTTCAGATTACCAAAGACATGTGAACACTGATCAAAGTACTGACCATATAGAACAAATTATAATATCACAATCATTGTCATTAGACTAAGAAAGTCAGCATCACTTGGGTAGCAAGAGCTTTAATTGTAGGATTATGAAAATCTGGGATGCATTAAAATACAGTACAAACTAGAAATTATAAATTTATTAAAAGTTATTACTACTTGATTCATATAATACTGGGCTGCTCAAGAAATGCTGAGGGACTGCTACCTCCTAGTCTGTTTTCATTTACAAGTTCACTTTAGAAATGCTGAAGAATCTGTACCTATCAGAAAATTGCTCTCTCATTGAAACCAGCTATTTTTAAGGTTTTATTTAAGGGAGATAATGAATAAGACTAAATTGATGCCAGGCATGAAGTAATTTTAACCAATACATTCACAGTCTATAATACAAAATATTGGAAAATTATATGTACAGTAATCTCAAGTAATGAGATGTTAAAATTCCTTGGAACCCAGAAACTCTTCTATTCATTCTATTCCTCTTCTTTCAACCTCACTGTGGGAGGCTCCATCTCTGACATCTTTATATATGATGTTCTCATTTCAAAATGCCACTGAACCTTCAAATGAACACTTGCCTACGATCTTTGAATTCAAAAAACCTTAAATCAAGGTTTTTATATTTTAGTGCGCTCAGCCATAATATGCAGTGAAAGAATTTCGGTATTTAGTCTAGATCTTATTTCAGAAGAAAGGAAAAGACGACTCAAAATGAAAACAATAGTTCAGTAGAATGAAATACCAGCAGTACTGGATAATTTCTAGACAGGATATTTCAAATATATATTGAAAAGAAAGGGAAACCCTTTACAGAATTAAGTCTGGAGCAAAATACAGTATTTCCTTACAAGAATTTCTTATCTATTGTAATGAGAGAATGAAAATGAAATTATGTAGGGCAAGCAGTGTCTGTACACAGAGCTTGGCACCTACTCCTAGTATCAGAGTGTGTAGGATTTGCACGAAGAACTTTGAAGATCTCACTACTGGTGGACATTAGGACAAAGCAAGCAGGGACAGCTTGATGCTCTGTGGTGGACACCGAATTATCATGAACACACTTCTCTTACATGCTTTAAACCCATCCCTTTTTTCTCATTGGGCTGCAGAGGTTTGTAAAACTGCAAATACTTTCTGAGGCCACTGTTAGAACAGAGCACCTTCTATACTGGCCTTTGTTAATCACCTACACACACAATTCAATACATAACAGGACATGAACAGACTAAACCAACTGTGTAAGTATTTTGGTAGAATGACGCAGATCTGCTACTGAAGTCTCAAGTCAACCTTGTATTTTCTTTTATGACTTTACCTCCCTCCCAGCGTCTCACTGCATGCACAGTAAAAAATTTCTTCCTAAATCTAAGCTACGTTTTCCATCTTTCACTTTGTACCCATTATTCCTTGTCCCATCACTACAGCTCCCGATGAAGAGTCCCTCTCCTGCTTCCCTGTAGGCCCCTTCAGATACTGGAATGTGGCCATCAGGTTTCCACTCTCACTGTACTTAAATAACCACCAGAGCCACAAAGAACTTCAAGCTTATCTACACAAAAAAGGGTAAAGCTTAAGTGGTGGCAGAAACAACAAAAACATGGGTACCTCCCTCCTTCTGACAAATCCTAAGTTCTGTAACTGATAAGAACAATATTAGGATTTTTTTCACCTTAACTGACTGTGACTCGCACAAGAGCTCTGCAGCTATGGGAAGCAGAAGAATGCACATTTTATGTGTCTGCATTAAATTTGCAGATGTTAGCAGTGCCAAGGCAGCTAGAGAAGGAACACTCCCTTGCTGCAGATCCTGGTGGCATGGCCAGCACGGCACACTCCACACACCATCCAGTACAGCTGCTGCCTGTGCAGGGCAGGGTGCACTGCTCCACTCCCTTCAGGATGTGCTGCTCCATTCCCTTCAGGATGCGCTGCTCCATTCCCTTCAGGATGCACTGCTCCATTCCCTTCAGGATGCACTGCTCCATTCCCTTCAGGATGCACTGCTCCATTCCCTTCAGGATGCACTGCTCCATTCCTTCAGGATGCACTGCTCGGATCCCTTCAGGATGCACTGCTCGGATCCCTTCAGGATGCACTGCTCCATTCCCTTCAGGATGCACTGCTCCATTCCCTTCAGGATGCACTGCTCCATTCCCTTCAGGATGCACTGCTCCATTCCCTTCAGGATGCACTGCTCCATTCCCTTTAGGGTACACTGCTCCATTCCCTTCAGGATGCACTGCTCCATTCCCTTCAGGATGCACTGCTCCATTCCCTTCAGGATGCACTGCTCCATTCCTTCAGGATGCACTGCTCCATTCCCTTCAGGATGCACTGCTCCATTCCCTTCAGGATGCACTGCTCGGATCCCTTCAGGATGCACTGCTCGGATCCCTTCAGGATGCACTGCTCGGATCCCTTCAGGATGCACTGCACCATTCCCTTCAGGATGCACTGCTCCATTCCCTTCAGGATGCACTGCTCCATTCCCTTCAGGATGCACTGCTCCATTCCCTTCAGGATGCACTGCTCCATTCCCTTCAGGATGCACTGCTCCATTCCCTTCAGGATGCACTGCTCAGATCCCTTCCCTCTCTGGTACTGGATGCTTCTGGCAATGCTCAGCAGCTCCCTTCAACTGCACAGGCTGCTGGAACAGCTCCAGTGCTCCACAGAAAAGTGAACACCTGAAAGAGCTCTGCTGACAAAAATGAAGAGAAGATGAACAAAAGAGCAGTGCAATACTCAGAACAGCCCTAGTACAGACTTTAATTTTCAGTATTTAAGCCCAGCCTGTGGTATGGTGTTACACCATGACAGCTGAACAAGTCAGCATTTGAGGTCTGCTACACTAAGGACGCGATAAGTCACTATCCTTAATTTGGAATTATTCAAATGTTCTGACCTCAGCAGATGTAATGAATGCTAATGCATTTGCATTCTGATATTTCAGGAATAGATGCAATAGATGAAGAAAGAAATCAGAAAGGGGTGAAACTAGGCTCACATCTAGAGCACCAATTTTTTTTTCAGGTGGTAAATCACTTTTTCCATATTCAAATTAGTCTGAGAAGAAAACCCAAAGTTAAGAGAGTTACCAGTTTCCACAGTTACTCCTTTTCACCTAAAGAGGATATAACCATCATGTCATTCACATGTATACACAGATTCAAAAACTTGTTTAAAGATTATTATGAATTTGAAGATACAGAAGAAACATATAGCTGTGGAATATAAATAAAAAAATCTTTCATTGTAAGTCAGAGCTTCTAAATAATATGGATTTTTTTCATCAGAAAAATGATACGGTATTTTTAAATAATATAAAAAATGCTTAGAGAAATGTGCAAGCATCTACAAATTTAGATAGAAGTCAACTGAATTTAAATATCTAGACCTGAAAGTAAAAACTGTACACAAGTGGTCTCTCTTTAAGATATTAGTGCGTACTGATACTTGGCTAGAATCCTGCAAAGAATACCATACTTATTAAATGGCTTTAGGAGTTTTTGCACCTAGAAACATGCAACTTCACACATAAACAAGTTCCACAGCAACAACTGTACAAAATTTTCCAACCTCAACAGTTAAGGTACAGGTTAAGAGTGATATTTTTATGTGTTTCAGCAAAAGTTCAGTAAGTTCAGTGGTCCCTATACTAAAACTGTATCTATCTTAAAGGCATTGTAGCTCTTGCTCCAGCTATCAGGTTTTACAGAAAGACATTACAGACATTAAAAACTGCTAAGTGCATGAACCATTAAGAAACCAGTTAAATATCTAGCTACTTAAAATATCTAATCCAGCTGTGGAGTACCACTGAATATAAGCAAACGCAGGGTGGGCTGGAAGGTGCAAGTGTTGGTTTGTCATTTGTGATGTTGACAGCCCAGCAACACATATGGCAATGATGAGGTTAAAAATCTTCCCTGGAGTAACAGAGGAAACCTTTTCTCCCCCAGGGGTATTGGCCCAGCTGCTGGGTAAAGAGACAAGCTCCTCCAGGTGAGGATGCAGGTGGGTTGATTGAGGTAGTCCAGCCATGAGGAAGCCTGCTGGGATCAATTAGGATGACCCAGATACAAAAAATAAGGAGAATGCATCTGATCCTTTATTGCTCCTGGTTTCCCACTCTTGACTCTGAGTTGTGGGTCACAGAACTGAGTCTTGAGAAGCACCGTAAGGTTGATCTGTTGTTATCAGTTTGTGAGTGAAGTACTTTGATAAATTAATTTCTCTGTTAGCAATAAAACCTCACTTTAGAGCTGCACAGTAAAAATATAAACCTCAATATCTTAATGTAGTTCCCTTTCGTCCCTACTTAACAGTTTTTATTTTAATTTTTGGTCCCAGATCTGACAATAGGATAGCCAACCATTCATCACAGGATGCAGAGCTAGGATTGTTCTCTGTGAGGATATTGGCTTCTGGAACAGTTTTATCAAGAAAAAGATCTAGTGCGTTTCCTAAGTTATGGCATAATATTCATTACTTTTAGAAAGACTCTCAAAAAAATTAAAATACATACTCTCTGTTAACAACAGAAAAATTGCCATGCTGTGTTTAAAACTTTATATATGGGTCAGCTTTTCAATGCTGCTTTCACAGAAGGAAACCTCAAGCTTCCAAGTCTGGAACTAAATACCCCAGCGAAAAGTGAAAAATAGGGATCACAAAACCCAGGCTTGCTTCAACATAGTACTGTGTATTTTGGTTTTGTGGTTCTTTTTCTCCACCCCAGGACTGTGATAATCTGAGCAGCACTTGCTGCTGGAGCTGAGCCTTCCCCCAGAGCTGCACCTAGGGGCTGGAGGCTGCCTGCAATGCAGAGAGAGCTGCCATTTCAAACACAGCCTTTTTGTCCAATATCAACCCCAAAATATTTGGAAAAGAGAAAATAGAGGGGGAGCTCAGTGTCCCACCCAGCAGAACTCTCTCTAGAATGTTTGCTCTAGTAGTACAACATTCACATTTCTTCCTTTCACTAAATCTCTTTGCACGTTTTATTTGAATGAAAGACAGTCAGGGATTAAAATTACTATTGCCTGATTCTTCTATCCTCCATTATATAATCAGGTACAAGTAAAATCCCTGAGGCAGAACAAAGCTTTATTGACTGGAAGCAGACACAAACCTGTCCTATTATAATTAGGGAGAGTTTTGAATTGGTTTCAAGGGACTGTCAGAAATAGGCCTCAGAAAGGATGCATGAAATATCTTGTCTTTTGCAGATCCTCCAAAGCTATGTGCTCTTTGAGCACACACGAATGTGTTTCAGTTCAGAAGAGCAGAAAACCTTGAACCATATGAAGCTGCTTTGCCAAGCAGGAAACCCACTGTACACAAAGATACAAGCATTCCAGAGAAAAGAGGGAGATGGGGGGTGAGGAAACCCCCAAGAATTAAAAAAAGAGATCTGGTAAGAAAAAAAAAAGAAAGCAGAAAAGAAGAGGAAAAAACCTCTCTGTTTTGAAAAAAGAACAACCAACCAACATGGACCCCCCCCCAAAACCCAAAATAAAATTCCTTTTTCTTTTTCTGAAAACTGAAATCTGTTCTAACAATATGCCTACCCATGGTTTCATGGCTGCCTCACAGCTCATAAATTAAGCAAGTTCTAACCTGAGCACACTTAATGCTGAAAGAGGCACAATGTTTGATTCTGTAGACCCTATTCATCCTATGATCTATGGAGGCGTTAAAATACCTTATGTTTGAGGAAAATTAACCAAAGAAGAATGGAACAAGACTCATGCCTTTGAGGTCCCTCTGGCATTAGTTCTAACAGGACATGTGTAAACACTGCTGTTCTGGACAAATTTCAAATGGAAAGCAGCGGTAATAAAGAAAACCAAAGCATAGTAGTGTAAGCTAGAAAAAATATTGTTTCCATCCCTTTTTAAATATTTTAGGCTAGTACTGGTGCAACTGTCTTCCACCAAAAGCATTGCCTCTAAACAGACCATGTGCACAGCTCTCCAGCCTCACCTAGAAATACATGGCGGTTTCAACGGCTGGGCTTTTTTGGAGGCTCCAGGTTAGTGATGTATTTCAGCCTGGTTGTTTTAGTTTATTTCCATTTCAACTGAGGCCCTTTTAAGTAGCAAACAGGACTGTTTTACTGAATTCTTATTTCTCAGTGCTGAACATTCCTTTACAGACAAAGAGCACTTAATAACTGCTCAAGCAAAGTAGTGAATTGATAAAAAAGGACTATTGTAATCATCACTTCCACAGTAGCCATTACAGGGGCATATTTATATTGTTAGACAGGGTGGGATACAGTTTCCTGTACTCTGAGCTCTGCAGAGCAGTAGGGAAGGTGGTCTGGAAAGCAGCAACACAACACTGAACATGTGAAATGTCTCTTTATGCATTCCCGTGGTAACGCGCCCGTCTGAGACAACACTGCTGCCATTGTACGACATGAAAAAATGATGTCCATTTCCATCAAAGAACAGCAAAAAAGAGAGATTTTTATTGTGGTTAGCCTGAGTTCAAAGCTTGGGGTAACACACTTATGGATGAACAGAATAAACACTTACACTTAGGCTTACTGTATACAGCTTAACGAACACATATGAAGATCATATAAATAATTCACATTACTCGAGAGGTGGTGAGTTGAACAAGTCCCTTCTGGTTAAACTTATTTAAAGATAAGGTGAAGTTAAGTGAGTGATGGCACAGTTACAGAGGCCACAGTCCAAGGGGAATTTGGACAGTCTAAGTTACACTACCAGAGTGATTTGTGCAGAATTATGTCAACTTACAGATCTTTAGACCTTATGGGAAAAGGAAATGTCTGATCTCTAAAAGAAGTGATACAAGATGAGTATTTTACAAAGTACAATTATGCTTTACTCAATAAACTATTTCTATGAAATAAAACTGGACATCAGCAAAGCATAAATGGAAACATTACAGTACTGCTGGAGAGTAAGTTCAGTGGCAACAAGAAACCCTATAATACTAAACACTTAAAACAAAAAGCCACCCTAAAAAAAGATATAATCCTATTCAGTCAAGTGCTATCAACTCTCTCTTCTGTAGAACCTTACAAATATGTAATGGATCTATCCTGTATCTGTCTAGTGTTGTATTTTAAGCATTTAGTTGGAACTGTAAATGTAGAAGGCATTTCTAGAGTCATTACTCTGTGACTGGAGCTAGTTAGTCACTATTTTTGGCTATTAGCCACAACCATCAAATTCACGAATTAATCTGTAATGGAGATTTTGGTTCTGGTATAGAAATAATATCAACAAACTAGGTAGCATTTCATCTGTTAATATTACGATAAGCCTGCAATATTACTCTTCTTGGAAGGGTTAGACTATAATGACAATCTGTCTGTCTTTTATTATATATTATACATACATTTTGCCTGATAATTATAAGCAGTATCCTGAGCCCCAAATTCATTGTTGCAATATTACTGAAGATGCTATAATTTAGAAGCAATAAAATTCAATCAGCTCCTCTCAATAAAATTTACAAAGCAAAAGAATCTCCCTTTTCAGTGCCTTCTAAACACCTTTGTTTTGGATGGTCAAAATGCTAAGAGCATTCCAGTTCAGTAGTTCTGGTTCAGAAACATGCATAACAGTTA